>JAAEAF010007210.1:0-58457 GCA_011037195.1 Triatoma infestans
ATTTACCTCCTTGCAGTTTGTACGTTATACGAATACTAGTATTGCCGCTATTTCTAGTGAGTGGGAACTGGGAAGGTTACCTTTTATTTCGTATAACATTAGTTTCTTGTTAGAACATGAAATGAGAACAGAGAACATTTTAAATGTGCTTCACTTTTTGGTATAATTAGTACCAAGTTTAAAAGTATAACGCAAATTCTGTTTTATATTTTTTACGTGTTCTGTGTGTCTGTGACTATAAAATTTGTTGTATCTCATTTGAAAATAAAGCTTATTAGAAAATGAATTAATTATCAAAGTTCATCGTTTATTAAATAATAAAAGTTGAGCACCAGAATAACAAGAAAATTTATGTGAGTAGGAAAACATTTTAGAAAAAAATTTCCAGCCAGTATTTCCGTGCATTTCAAGGGAAAACGATAACGGATCCTCTTCATTCCTGTTTGTGTTACACCCTTTAAAGCTGTATTTCCGGTGTTGACCACTGCCGTTTTAGGTTTAGCCCAGAATTTCTAGCTAGAATGTTTTCTCTCCAATATGAAACGTATAACTGCTTAGCTCCATTGAACATTACAAGATAGATTATTGTGTTGTGCAACCATCAGTAACTACTCAGTCGTCGTCCGTCGTCCTCCTACGTTCGTCGATCCGCCTTGGACATGAACACCTCTGTTTTAATGTTTTCACCCATCATTTATAAACAATCATTGTCAAAAATTCTTCTTACTAACTCTATATTTAGGTCATTTATTATTTATTGTATAGTTTTGCTTCATCAGTCAGTGTGTTTATCTACTTCATGTTTTATAAATGATACTAGCTCATTTAAACAGTACATTTGTTAAAAGTTATTGAACCGTTTTGTCTCCTTTTATTTTTGAGATATAAATTTCAATTTTTAGTAAACATTCTGTTTATAAAAATATTAAAATAATATATTGCAGATATGAAATTTACGAAATAATTGATTGTTTTGAATTGTATTTTTCGATACACAAGAAAGATTTGTAAGATTTTTTTTATTTCAACTTTTTTTCACACAAGAGTTGCAACCGTCTTAGGACAGCACATCTTATAAACAAACACAAATACTATGGGTACCCTTTTCAATTGCTTTACGCATTGTAATAAATTTTTACTTTCTTTTACCGAGAAAGTAAGAGGAAGTATTGTAATCTTGTCAGATTTTCGTATCGAATTTTTACAGGAAATATCCGTTTTGAGGATATCCCCTGAGTCCAAAAAAGTGGTTTTTAGGAAATGGTATGTGTGTGTGAGTGTGTATGTATGTATGTGAAAGCATAGCTCAAAAACGAAAAAACCCTAGACAGTCGAAACTTGATATTCTGTTTGATTATCATCATAGGATCTGACAGTAAGTTAGCTAACAAAATTCCTCAACTGAAAGTACCTCTTTACTAGTTTTTTTTTGCAATTTTCTTAAACTTGTTATATCAACTACAGATACAAAGATGTACAATTTTTATTTGAAACATTTCTCTGGGAAAATTCCTTTAAGGGCACTTTTGGGGGACGAGTGGGGGGTAGGTTTTCCTCTAAAGTGCTATTTCAATTTACTATATAATTCTGTCATCTAAATAATGTAAACAGAATTAAATGTGCTATGGAAATTCCGAAGATCGGATGACCGGAAGTGCGTTTATTTTACTACTTTACTAAATGATTTTTCACTTTTTTGCAATTTGCTCAAAAATAGGAATTATTTTTCCCTCTTTTTCTCTTTAAATTATTGGCAGCTTTTTCAAGCCTTGTTTCCATTTTTCCCACAATCAACTTGATTTTAATATTTTTACTTTCTCTTACTCATAGCCTTAAGTAATGTGAATGTTTTTGAGCTGTTCATCACATACACACACACCATTTTCTAAAAACCACTTTCGTTTGGACCCAGGAGACCCAAAACGTGTATTTCCGTTGAAATCCCGATATTGAAAATTTCACACGACTACAGCATGTTATAGATAAAGTAAAAATTTAACCGGAAGTGCGACATTACATTTTAGGTTTTTCAATTTTTCGGAATTTTCCAAAAAAAAAGAAAAAAAAAAGGCTTAATCGATTTTCTTGAAACCTGGGATGGTAACTTCATTATATAAACATGAGCTTTAAACGAAACATTTGATTTCGAAAAATTTATTTAGAGCGTTTCTTGGAGGGGGAATCTGTAGATTTCAAATATTTGTAATTGAGCCACACGATCAGATTTAGGTCAATCTCTTTCCCTGGTATTTGCTGAATAACAAACCTGAACCCCCCAACACCATGTAACATGTAAATTGTCAAGGTAATTAATCGATGAATAGAAATTTCGTTTATAAAACTGCATGATGTGTGCGCGCGCTTCACACCAAAATTTTGCTCAATCGATACTTTATTCGATACAATAATTATAATAATATCGTAGTCAAAAACATTGTTATTTTATCAAATCGATAAAATTTATTCGAATCGATATTTCTTTGTTAGTATTTTGATATTAATAATCTTGGAGATGATTTAATTATTTTTTTTTTTTGTTTCGACCCTTAGAATAATAAGCTATATATTGGCTATTGTCACAAATATCTTGTTTTATTTACTATTGGTATAATTTAAATATTCAGTTAATAAATATGTTGGAACTAAATTTCTGTTTGCAGATGTATATACCGACTGACACAGCATCCTGTATAATACTATTCATCCTACTGCACTATTTAGTTCTTACTAATTATTTCTGGATGTTTGTGGAAGGTAAGTAAATTCGCAATAAATAGAAGTAAAAATTGTTTATTGTGAGTTGTTCAAATATTAATTTTATTAAAGCTGAGGGTATTACATGGTACTTTACATAGAGATTATATACATTTAATTGAAAATACCACCTCACTTTCTAGACTTTGTTATAGCTAGTTTTAAAACAAAAATAATGTTTAATTAGCATACTTTGTCTAACCTAATTGATCATTAAAAATATGTATGACTATTATGAATTATTAAAAGTTTCTTTCGTTTTCAGTTTGTTTATTATTTTCTCTTACTACTGGGTAGGAGGGGATGTATCTCTGTAGCGTTCCAAATTTACAAATTGAGTTTTGTTTTAAGCCTGCAAACAATGTCTACTAGCCCTGTGTGTGTGCGTGCGTGTGTGTGTGTGTGTGTGTTCTCTCTCCTTTTCGTCCTCCCTTTCTCACTTTCATTTATTCGCCCTCTCCTTCTCCATCTGTGTGTGTGTGTGTGTGTTTTTGTGAACAAAATATTTCAAAAAAGAAAAAACACAGGACGTTCCAAGTTGGTGTTTCATTATGAGGGCTGTTTTTTTTTTAACCTCCGCTGGATTATAAAATAATGGCAAGTAAAGTGCGAATCACAAATTCGTTTTATTACCAGGAGTCAAGTACAATCTAAGTTACTTTTCCACATAGTGACGTAAATCTCCACCGTGAAGATTTGAGACATTTTTCATATCTGTGGACAGGGGAGGGATTAGCTAAGTGGTTATCGCGTTGGACTTCCACGCGGAGGTCCCGGGTTCGAGTCCAGTGCTACCCTTAGATTTTTTCTTCCTATGAGCCTCTACAGCTCACTGTTCGGTGATGGACTGTGTTGTCTGTAGCGAGAGAACACTGTCTAGAGGCCGGCAGTGCACCGAGAAGGCTCCGGGCGCTAATGACCATAGATGCTGATGCGCCTTAAATTACTTACTTTACTTTACACGGCTTCATTACAAGGCCCCTAAAGGGGTTGCCTTGAGAACCAAGGACGTCTCTCCACTTCTTCCTGTCTTTCCAATCGTCCTCTCGCAGGCCTCGCCCCGCCTTTCCTCCTCAATATCAACATTCCATTGTATACTCGGCCTGCCTCTTCTTCTGCGCCTTCTCGGGATCCATTCTCTAATTCGACTGGGCCATTCCTCAGGGTTGATCCTTCTGACATGTCCATATCATGTCAGCTTCCTTTCCATTATTTTCTCTCCCATTCTCTTCCCGATACCCATCATCTCCCTTACTCTATCATTCAGAACTCTGTCCATTCTAGTCCTCCTACGGCACCTCCTCCAAAATTCCATCTCCACAACCTCTATCTTTTGTTTCAAATTCTTCGTCATGGTCCAGGTCTCCGCCGCGTACAACAAAATGCCCTCAATAACCGTATGGAAAATTCTTTTTTTATTTTCTAAGGATATGGTTCCGTTCCATAGGATTGGATGTGCATTCTGACAGCCTTCCTTACTTGCTCTACCCTCGATTGCACTTCCTTTTCTGTATCCCCCATACTATTTAACATGGACCCCAGGTATTTGAAAGAGTTCACTTGTCTTATTCTCTTCCCATCCAGTTCCAAATCTCCTTCCTCGTTAGTTCCAACTGACAAGTATTCCGTTTTTTCAAAGTTTATACCTAGTCCCCAGCTTTCATATTCAACCTTTAACTTCCTGATCATGCACTCGAGGTCATATTTGTTTTGTGCAATCCTTTCGCATTTCCTATTCCAACTTTCCATCACTCTGCTAAGGTAGATCTTAAACAATGTTGGAGATATGTAGCATCTCTGTTTCAAGCCTTTTGAACCTTTAAACTCTTCCGACAGCCCATTTTAATTTTATAGGTGTTTTGTTGGTACATAACCTGAATTTAAAATTAAATAACCTAAATTTAAATTAAAAAAAAAAAATCTGTGGACGAATTTTCTGAAAAATGAAAAAAATCTGCACCGCATCTTGAACCTCTTCTTTGGTGTAGAAGTGCTGTCCTTCCAGAGTTTTCTTCAGCTGTCGAAATAGGTGAAAATCACACGGCGCTAGGTCTGGGCTTTACGCTCAGTGATCGAACACTGAGTCCCAGTGAAATTGTGCAAGAAGCTCAAGTTGGGTTACCACAGCAGTGTATGTGGTCTTGCATTGTCATGAATCAAAAGCAATTCCAGACTACAGCATACTTCTTCTTGTTACCCTTAGATTTTTCTAAGGGTTATTTGTCTCTCCGCGGGTTATTTGTGACAATACATTAATTGGGTACATCAAAGAGTGATTGTCAGACAGAAGGATTGCAATTTCCCTAATTTTCGTTTTGTTATTGATTTTTTTTTCTTCTTCTTTTTTTATAAATTTGTGTTTCTATAATAATGTCAACATCTAACTCTCTATCGCTTTTCATCAGATTCTGAGGAAGGGCCCATAGATGTCTGAAACGTCGATAAATAAACGTTTTAAGTTCAAAAAGTTTTTTTTTTCTTTGGTCTCAACCAGCTATACATTTTGTTTGTATTTCTTAAATATAATATTCATTTTTATTGACATCTAATAATATAATATGAAAGAGTATGCTCGAAATGAAATCGAAATTGCATTCTGAATACGAAATTTAAAAAAGAAATAGTAAAAAAAAAACAATAGTCCATTTTATTATTCTATAGGAGAACCCCAGCAGAATCTGATCCAGTATGTATGCCTGTTAATATAGAGCCAGTCTGGGGAGTTTGGATCGGAAATTAGTATTTCTTCTATTCTGTCTCTCATTTCTTTCTGTGTGTGTGTGTGTTTTGTGTCTGTCTGTCGCTCTCTTTTTCGTTCCGCTTGCACATGTTAAATAAATAATATTATGGAAAATGTACATCGATGTATGTATTTTATATATTCACTTTTGATGAACTACCCTTTAGGCAAGGAAGTGCTCAGCGCCACAAAAAGAATATTAATGATTTGTTGAGAAAGAGCAAAATTTATAATAAATTGATATAATGTATATTGCAACCATTTTTCATTCTCAACATTCTAATATATCATTTAATATAGTCTGTAGCATCTAAATTGAAGATTTCAGCCTAATTCATATAACTGTTCTAGAAACAAATAAAAATCCGTAGGGAAATAAACCTAAGACTACAAATAAGCGAAATTTTCAACATTTGTTTAAATGAAAGTGACAGGCCTATTTCTTTGCATTCAGCTTTTAAGGTTTAAAGGAAATCGGTTATAGTCGTTTAGGAGAAAATTCCTGGAAAAACTCAAAATCTAATTCCGTGAAGCCGCATTCCGGTTAATCGATTTTCTTTAAATTTGGAGTTCTACCAATGCTTCTATTGTACATTAATATTGTATAGGTGTTTGAAGCATACATTGTACTGGTAAGTGGTAAATTTAAAGGAAAGCATAGCGCTATTGTTTTGCTCTAAAGTGCTAATTTAGTTTATTAAACGATACCTTCATTTAAATAATATTAATAAAAATTAATTATTTACTTACTTACTCCCTGGCTCTACAAGTCAGGGCGCCCCTTGGCCTTACGAACTATCCCTCTCCAATTCTCTCTATCCATTGCCGCCCTCAGCCAGTTCCTCGTTCCCAGCGTCCTGGCATCCCTGTCCACTTCATCCTTCCACCTACTCTTTGGTCGCCCTCTTCTTCTTTTTTTATGAACTACTTTAGCCTCCAACATTTTTTTTTTGGCATTCTCGTTTCTTCCATCCGTATGGCGTGACCAGCCCAACGGAGTCTTCCAGCTTTTATAAAGTTAATTATATCATCATTCTTTAGTATCTGTTCAATTTCTAGATTATTTCTTATTTTCCATCGGCCATTAACCTGTGTTGTTGCTCCATATATACGGCTTATTATTTTCCTTTCAAAAGCTTTCAGCTTCTGAATATAGGCTGCTGACAGACACCAGGTTTCCGCGCCATAAGTAATCACTGTTCTGAACAATGTTTTATAAAGTTTCATGTTAGTTTTTCTAGAAATCAACTGGAATCTGAAGAGTTTAAGATTGGCAAAATATGCTCTATTACCAGCCATTAGTCTTTTTTCAATTTCGGCCCTAACTTTATTTTCATTATTGACGGAAGATCTCGTATGAGAAGGAAGATACTTTTTCAAACGTGAAGCCTTGTAATTTGATGCTGGTCATTCTACTATTACCTGTCTTTGAAGGCATTAGCATATATTTTTGTTTATTTTCGTTTTATAAGCCCTACTTTCTGGCCATTAGATAATATTAGTTAGAATACTTCGTCTAGTGCTGACTCATTTCTAGCCACCAAGTCATCGGCATACGCATACACTTGCCAGGTTTTATCAAGCATCGTTCCAGATTTAATTGCATTCTTGACTACAGTATGGAGTGCCACATTAAAAAGCGTGGCTGACAGGACATCTCCTTGCCTCACGCCAGATAGTACGTCGAAAGGATCTCCGACTCTATTACCTATCATTACCATAGCACAGGCATTCTTCCAAATCATACGGATCAATCGTATTAATTTATTCGGTACCGATGTTCCTTAAGGGAGCTTAAGAGAGCCGTTCTCTTCACACTGTCGAATGCTTGTTTATAAACGATGAAAAGCAGGGCAGATCTATATCATATTCATAGCATATTTCCATTGTTTGCCGAAGCGCGAAGATTTGATCGATTGTACTTCTACCAAGACGAAACCTACATTGGTAGTCACCAAGTATTATTTCTGTAAATAGGTTTAACTTTTTTAATATCAGAAATAAAAATTAATTATGTTAATTAAATTCCGAGTGATCGGAAATGCGTATTTACTGAATAGTTTTTCCCCCCCCGTTTTCTGCCGATTTACTCGCGATAAGTAGTACATTTACTCGCGATACGTAGTACAACTTTTATTTGAAACATTTCTCTGAGAAAATTCATTTAAGGATTTTTTTTGTGGGGGGGGGGGAAGGTTGTGGTTGTATTTTTGTCTCTAAGGTGCTATTTTAGTTTATTAGACAATTCTTAAAGTATTAATTAGAATTGAATATATCGCCAAAATTCCATTTTTGAAGAACATCAATTGACTAAACAGTTTTTACTGAACAGTTTTCCAAATTTTTTTGCGATTCTCGCCATAAAAAGCGACATATTTCATTAAATTTGATACAATCACTATATATTCAGAGACTTGTCAATTTTGTTAGAAACTATTTTCAGAGAAAGTTCATTTAAAGAAGTTTAAATAGCGTGGAGCGTGGGGTTCTGCTTTCCTCCTCTGCCCGGGTGCGGTGTTCCCCTTACACCCCTGAATTACAGCGACCATAGGCCTGATATCTATCGAAGCAAATCTGACAAGTCATATTTCATACCAGACTTTTTTTTCTTTTTGTTTTTTTAGATCAATAGTACACAAAGTACTTCCATGTTTACAACACTTCAAAGTAGAAGAAACTTATGACCCACCACCATATAAAGTTCTTTACTACATAAAATAAAATCATGTTTACTATTGTAAAACTATAAAATATTGACAAATGGTAACAACAGGTTAAGGATGTTTTTGTTTTATTATCTTTATTTTTATTAATAACTTTATTATTTTTTTGTTTATGTAAATAACTATTTATTTTTATAGAACTAGAAAGAACAAAAGGTTATTCTGCCTATTGTAGTTTTATTGAGATACTAAATGGATGATCAACACCAAACCTCTCTATACATTCTAGCTTGCATCCAGTTTTTCAACTTTTACTTTACCCTATTTCTTGTATACTGCCATAAACAGAGAGGAAATATAAATGTAATAATCCTTAAATCTACTCTTCTTTTTTTTAGGATTCTCTGTAATCAGCTTTTTTATGTTTCCCAGTTTATGTTTTATTAGAGGATGCTCTGACTGAGTTCCACAGTCTTCTAATTTTATATAATTTATTCAGGACATCTTAAGTTGTAGGTAGGAGCTGGAAATCAATGAAAATAGAAAAACTCACCTATCAGAAATTTTTACTTTACTAGGCTACATGCAAAATTGAAATAATATAAAAAAGGTTGAAACATTTTCTCTGTTACAAGTAATGGGACAGTATTATGTATAGGGAATCGCTATAAAGCTGGGTCTTACCGAGACAGTAGTCTGTCGCTAGACTTTTGTTTCAACACTATACACTGCACTCTGTGCAGTGTCTGACACGGCGGCCACGAGTTGTGAGATCAGGTCTAGCAAAGAGTGTGTCTGTAGAAAAACTTACTTTAGTTGTTCTCAGGATGGAGCTAGTAGCTGCCGCTGATGCTACGATCGCAATCATATTATCGCGAAGCAAAATATAAAGGCGACATCCCATCCCATAAAATTGGGTGCTTTTCAATTTTACGCAATAAAATTTTATTGTTTCCTCTTCAGCCCAAACTTTCTTCACTTTGTCTTTTTTTGGTATCTGGACCGGCACTAGCACACAACTCGCCATGAATGCATTTTCTCTACTGCAAAAGTGTGTCTCACTTTATTTCCAACAAGCTGGAAACTTATAGAACAGTGTCTGAGACAAGTCTGAATACGTTCTGATGAGATACAAGAATTGCGGGATAGCATTTTTGCAACATTCATTTACTGATGTAGCGAAACTGCTCTAAGAGCCGTCTAAACACAGAAAGTCGGGTGCGATGTCACTCATCTTACTTTCTTGTTAAGACCCGGCATAAGATTGAAAAGTGTGCCCTGAACTCTTGTCTCACATTGGGACTGCACAGAATTGTTCGTCAACATCCTCATATACATATTATGTAATCATGGATATTATCTTTCAGTTTTTCTAATATCCATAGATATGCTAGTCATTAAAATGATGTTTGTTGACTGTAGTATGCATTATATAATGTTATTGCTATAATCTTGTTTAAATAAAGAGAAAACATTTTAAAAAGCCGATGCCGATATATATATATCATTTTTCAATCATATTTAACTTCTTTCGGCCAAATTAAGTTTTTGTCTTCTTAATGTTGCTGGGAAAGTATAAGGGGCATTATAATTATAATTTATTAAATTTTAAGTTAATATTTTTTACTTTCTCTTTTAATATTAATAATTAATTAATACTTTTACATTACTCCGGGAAAATTCATTTAAGAGCACTTTGGGGTGGGGGGGCTGGTGGGGTGAGGTTTTCCACTAAAGTGCTATTTCAATTTACTATACAATTCTGTCATCTAAGTATATATTAATTAGAATTAAATATTTTATTAAATTCTGAGTTTGAACAAAATTGAATGACCAAAAGTGCGTTTTTACTGAAAAGTATTTTTTAGCATTCTGCCATTTTCTGTAAAACGGCTCCAACGATTTTCTTTAAACTAAGCGTGTGACTGACTACATATATTATAAAGAGCTGCCTTTTATTTGCAACATTTCTCTGAGTAAGATCATTTAAGGGGACTTTTCGGAGAGGGGTGGGGTTGTGTTTACTACTAAAAGTGCTATCTTAGTTGATTATACAGTTCTACCATCTAAACAAAATTAATTAGAAATAAACAGACTGTCAAACTTTTGAGTTTCAAGAAAATTAGTAAACCGGAAAGTGTAAGTTTTTTACTGAACAGTTTTTTTAGTTTTTGCGATTTTTTCCATAAAACATCGACGAATTTGATAAATGTGGTACACTAACTATAACATTTGTCAATTATAATTCTGTAAACTACAGTAAGAGAAAGTTGTGTGAGTGTTTCACATCAGATTTTTTTATTTTTTACAAAATGTTTCCTGTTACTGTTTTAAAAGGACTTCCTCTTATACTCACTTCCTGTAACTCTATATCTTTCTATACACTGCCTGTGCGCTGGCGTGTGTACAACAAACTTCTAAATTAATAATCGCTTCTTAAAAATTACCAACACTTCCCTTAACTTAACTCAGTAACATCCGGCACTGATCTCCCAGTGGAATGATTTCCAACATTCACTGAACCTAAGCCCTTTACTATAATGTGTAGGTATTACAGGGGTAGAGGGGAGGGCAGTATAAGTGCTGTTCATGTTGTTAGTCTGGAATACCCGCAGGACACCAAATCCTTAAAGAAGTGGGTGCTTTACTTTACTGTGCAACATTGATAGAAACTATTCATTTTTATTAATGAATACAAATAATATTTTTGATTATAATATTTATGGTTCCGAAATGAAATAAATTGGAAATAATAAAATTTAGTTAATTGGCATCGTTATTGATAATTATTCATTTCACAGTCAGTAATATGTTACTTCAATTTTATTAATATGTTTTATTTTGCAGAATTATTATGTACTAATAATAATTAGTATTAATTAGTAGTAGATTATAATAGTAATTAATAATTACATTACTGATGTTTGTTTTTCCCCCCAGGGCTTTACTTGTATATGCTGGTGGTTGAAACTTTCACAAGGGAGAACATCAAACTGCGAGCTTACTTAGCAATTGGTTGGGGTAAGTTTCATAGTTTTATATGATTTAATTTCTTCTTGTTTTATCATAAGCATGAAGTCTGCAGATAGACACTTCTGGTATCTTCGTCCTGGCATCTCTAGTGCCACCAGATCTGACATAACCTATACTCCAAAAAAATGTCACTAGATCTTTCAGAGTTCATGAAATGTAAACATTTTACAGAAATGTGAATACTTTATTTATGGGCATTTTCTAGTGTCAAACTTTCGAAATTTTGATCTTAAACGGAAATTCAATTTTTGACGTTTCCTGTAGGAGGAAAATAAAAAGTAATTATAGAATATCAGTAACACTAAATGAAAGTGGCCAGCTCTTGAAAGTTTAAGTTTCAGGCTTTAAAGTTTGTCCTTTACTTTCTCATAGCGCCATTGTCGCAGGAAGCAAAATGGCAACGCCCACAGCAATGCGCGCAAACAGTGGGTGTGGTAGGCGGAGATGAAATCAGTCATTTCAACTCAACGAAATTGTAGACAAGTATATGGAAGAGTTGCACCTGATGCAAAATCTATAAAAGTCGTGGTGCGATTGGTTTTTGGCAACCATCAATGTCCAAAAACAATCTGTTGGCGCGGCATCGTATGGCAGAAGACGAAGTAGAAAAAATTTCGAGCGGGGTTTTAGAGAAGCCCGAATGAATCCATTCACCCGAATTCAATGTGCCTCCACCAACAGCGTTTCGAGCTTTGCATAAGCGGCTTCGTTTGTATCCATATAAAGTGCATATTGTGCAACAATTGAAGCCAAACGATAAGCCACGTCGAAAGGAATTTGCTATGAAAAGACGACACGAATCTTCACTTTCTTAGAAACATCATTGCCTGAGACGAGGTCTATGTTTCCGTGTCAGGGATTGTAAAACGTATTACCTACAGATCTGGGGATCGGAAAATCCACCGCACAAAATTGAACGTTTAGTGCGGTTTAATCAAGGACAGAATCATCAATCCGATTTTTTCATGAATGCACAAAGATTGGCCCCGCGTGGTTTGGCATGTTGGAAGAGTTCCTGTTCCCTCAGTAACTGTTTTACAACCTAACATCATCTTTCATCTTTCAATCTCCCCCCCTATTGGAGTCTGAATTTTCGGATGCGCCTCTTTACGGCATTTTCTAATCGCTGGACTGGAGGCGATGGACTTGATATGGTGGCCGCCACGTTCACCAGATCTGACTCTGCTGGACTTCTTTCTCTGGGGTTACGTGAAGGTATCGAATATTTGAGACTCCAGTAAATGACATCTCACAGTTACGGATCCACGTAATTTCCACTAACAAGGAAAGAGGAAACATGTTGGAAAGGAAACTGCAAGCAGTTGAGTACAGGCTGGATATTGTTCGAGCTACTGTAAGGTTTGGCCAATATCCTTACACACTCAGAATTCACACATTCCATTCATTACTAAATTATCTTACTCTGATGGGCAGTTACAATATTACCCGTAAACTGACTAAAATATATATATATATATATATATATATACTTAGAGACTTCCAAGAACAAATTATATTTATTGTGGTTGGTTCCGCAGAGCTGGAAAGCATCTGCAAACATCAACGCCGGTATCGGGCGTTCGCCTATCGTCAGGATGCTTTTGTATGTTTTTTATGCATCAGAATGCACAGTGCTGTCACAGTGTTTGAAACCGGTCGATGACTACAAAAAGAAGCAGGCTACCACGGAAAATATCTCTGATAAATTATATGCTCTGTAACTATACAACTCGAATTAATACAGCACTATTCCACTAATATATAAACATATACAACTATATAAACATAAATTCACTGGGCGTACACTTTATATACTATATTAGGATACCCCAACGAAATAACCCTCAGCCTACCATCTATCCCGCACACAACTATCCGCTATATTGTCTCTATATACAATCTACTACCAATTATCTACTTTCTGCTGGTCCGACTACCACTCTGGCATAGCAACTGCACATCTCTCCTTAACTACTTTACTGGACTACAACTTACCGCAGATCAGCCACAGGTGCAGCATCATCCTTCACTCGCTGCGACATTCACGAGAATGAATACAATCGCTAGCTGCTATGCCAGCGTGGCACATATCGACTCAGCAGAGCCCTGATTTCCCTAGCTTTTCTACTGCAGACGTTTATTTTAACAATTTTTTTTTTATATTTAAATTATATTTTAAATATTTCATATTTAACACACAACCTCAGCCCGGCCCCTCACACTAGTAACGGTTTTGTAGTAGCTGACATGCAGAGGTGTACTAATAGTGCAAAACAAATTTTAAGATTTTTCTTCTTGAATTCTGTGTAATTTCATTATCTTGACACTTTATATTTCTGCTCTATCATTAATTGAAATTAGGGAGGTTTGAACTGAACATTCCGTATTTGTAATTGTTTAGAAAATCCTCTCTAATTTTAAATTCCTTTACCAGCTGTGAGGTTAGGGGTCATTGGGCAATAAGGAAACTAATTAGAAGGAAATAGAAGAAAGTATCTTAGTAAAAAGGTTATTTAATGAAGACAGCCGTGTAATATACTTCTTTTCTTTAAATGTATTCTAGTTTAATGTTTATTTTTCTTTAAATAAAATTAAATAAATAAATGGAATGTTTTAAACGGCTTTGAAAGATTGTCCCTCTGCAAATTACTTTTTTTTCACTTTCCCGCCAACACTGCTGTATAGAATTTTATTGTCATTTATGTAGAATTTAGCCTAATCTATATTAATCTCTATAAGAATTATAGAATTTTTTATAAGGAAATAGGTCATAAAGGAAGCGGCATATATCTAGAAGTTGGAATTATCTGACGCTCTGACGTCAGTTTTTGTTTAACATATTTTATATTCTGAAAAATAACTTGGAAAGATCAACAGTTGAACAGCAAATTAAGTACCTATAAACAAAGGAATCCATGTCTGGTTATAAATTATAGAATATGTCGGAATTGAACTGAAAATGTTATCAGCATTATGAGTATACTTTGGGAAATTAGTCTAAGAAGAAATATAAAAGAAAAGTCATTTTTCAACTAGGACATATGATTGTCGTCTCCGGACATATGATTGTCGTCTCCGGACATATGATTGTCGTCTCCGGACATATGGTTGTCGTCTCCGGACATAGTTACACATTTTGGAAATGTCAAAACTTTTTTGCATAGGGTAGTTTTGTATATGTTATTTAAGGAATAAGTACCAAACTTTCAACCACTCAATGCTTCTCATAATAATGTAATGTGGCAAAACTTAAATCAGTAAAACTTTTTTTTTGGGCTTGGGACAACTCAAGTAGGTAATTATTGTTTTATATATATGTACATGGCTGGTTATAAAATTGGTAGAATTTCGGGGCTATTTATTACCACAGCCCATATTCTTCATTAGTAATCTTACTTCATGGCAAAAAGCATAAAATTGACCTTATCCATGATCTAATTCTGCTCTTCGCCATTCACGCGCACATCAGTCCTTATTCTTTTATGTAAATGTTGCCTTTGTTTCTCACGGAATATGTGCAAGTCTTTCAGTTGTCAATTAAGATATCCTGGACGGAGAACAGGCCTATTGTAAGCTTCAGGGCTAAATATTGACATAAATAGATTAATACGTATTATATCTCAAATTGTAGCAATTGTTGGCCGTTAGAAGTGATCAGATGTATCTGATTGTTAGCTTATCGGCCAGGAAGTATCCAAGAAAACACCAAATAATTTTAAAGTGTTTTTTATTTAAAACTCGACGTTTCGGCAAACATTGTTTGCCTTTAGGGGCTCTCTATAAAGAAAAATTATACAAATAAGAATATAGCTAGTATTTATCAACAGAACAGTGAAAATATAAAATAAAAATAATTAAGTAACTAATCGAAATAACAAGGTAATTACACACATCAATAATTTAGAAAAATTTCAGCGAGGTTATACAGACTTCTCTTACTTCTTACTTCTCTTACTTCAAGGTCTGTAACCTTGCTGCAATTTTTCTTAATTGATTATGTGTGTAATTACCTTGCTATTTTGTTTAGTTATTTAATTAATTTTATTTTATATTTTCACTGTTCTGTTGATAAATACTAGCTATATTCTTATTTGTATAAGAATTCTTATATGTTTTGTATTCTTATTTGCATAATTTTTATTTTTAGAGAGCCCCTAAAGAAGGCAAACAATGTTTGCCGAAACGTCGGGTTTAAAATAAAAAACACTTTAAAATTATTTGGTGTTTTTTTGGAAACTTTCTGGTCGATAAGCCAACAATTTGATACACCTGTTCATTCTATATCTCATTTATAACAACAATATATTACATTAATCTAATATAATACAAAATTTGCCAAGTACAAAAGAAATTTTCTGTTTACTTTCTCCTATTCCTAGTAAGAGGAAGTATTGTGATAATAGAACTTAAAGAAAATCTATTTGCAATAATTAGGAATTTATTGATCATCAATCGTGCTAATTATCGCCATAAAGTGTTTCTATGGTATTTTAGCGTGAAACTTCTTTCTGCATTTTTCAAGTTCTGGTATATATTATTATATAGGCAATGTAAACACGAATTAATTTGGGAAAGACACTTTAAGACAAAAGAAGCCAAACGAAACTGATAGCCTAGAATCCTCTAAAATCAATTTAACTAGAAAAAATGTATCAAATAAAAATTATTAAGTATCCAGTATAAAGAAAAACGAATCCCTCCCCCTCCAAAAATCACGAAAACTAAGGAAAATATCTGGGGAGAAAAACACTCACACAACTTTTCTCTTACTGCATATCTGCAAAATTGTAATTGGCAAATTTCATAGTTACTATATCAGTGAAATTTGGCGGTGTCTTTATGGAGAAAAATCACGAAAAACTTTTCAGTAAACAAGCACTTCCGGTTTACTAATTTTTTTTTTTTGAAACTCGAAATTTTGCCACTCTATTTCCTTGTAATTAATATTGTATGGTTAGTAGAATTGTACAATCAAAATAAGATAGCATGATATGAATAAGACTTTACAAAAAACAAAAAAAAACAAGAAATTTAAAGTTACTACATAATCTTTATAAAATGTGTATTGTAGGAAAATTTATTGCAAATTAATTATACTAATAAATAAGACACTTTTCAGGCTTTATAATTTTTTAATTAAAAGTATTTCTCATTAATAAAAAGCTGACAGATTTCTGTAATAAATCTTTTTTTCGTTTTTAAGTTATCCAGCATTTATAAAATATAGTGGTAATTTATTTTTATTATTTTTTTTTCCAATTTTGCTCTCGACTTAAGAAAATAAATAAATTTTATAGTAGCGGGTGGAAATGTTTGCGATAGTGGGAGACAAAATTAGATGCAAGTACGTGCAGAAGCTTTTGTATAATAATCCTTTCCCCTCTCGACGACCATTGGGGGCGCATGTTCCTGTTAAATTAATTAATGAAAATTAATGAACTTGCCTAGTAAATTTCATTAGCTGCCTCTCTATTATACATTACTCTAGTATCTCTTATCTATCATCCATCATTTCACTCTCATACCATTGGAAACGTAAGCATATCAGATGGTGAGAGCAAATGATTTACAAACGGATTTAGAAAACAACATGTACTAACTTTTGCTGTATACATTGTACTGTACACAGGGATCTGTATGTTGGGTGAGCGCCCCTGGAGCTGATATATATCTTATTTAATTTTCAAATTTGAGGAAACTTTATACCGATTTGATTACTAATAACTGCCGGTGCAAAACGGGGCTTAGTGAATAACAAGGGAGGACGATAATTCCTCATATTTTCTAAGTATAACTATCAGTTAGCTGTATGCTTTAGCCAACCACTGAGGAGGTTAATGTTGTCTGAATATATATATATATAGAGAGAGAGAGAGAGAAAGATCTACAGCTCATTATTATTCATATGGAAGGAGGGACCAAGACCAATATTATCCAAACCCTCTCTGGCTCCAAATAGCGATCCTAAAGAAAAACATTAACAAGCTAGCTATACATAAAAAAAAAATCAATCTTAAGACTCACAACAGTCTGAACAAGCAGGTAAATTCCTTAAGGGGAAACAGCTCGGTTTCTTCCACAGACAGTTTGATTGGACCAAAAGTTCTTTTTCTAAAATCCCAAGCAATCTATAATAAGATGAATAAGCATTTTCCTCCTCTATCACACCAAAAAAGTGGTTATCAAATTTAAGAGAAGTTCGTAACCGACCCAATCTGCCGACAAATCATGCTCATGATTCAGGAAGATACCTGGAAGTTAGGCAAACATTTGTCTAGTGACATGCCGATAGCAAACTCCGGGGATCAATGAAGGAAAGAGAGGCGCCTAATTTAGCAAACCTTATTAGCTATATGGGCCCGGTGAGGCTTTGGATAGCGTAAGTCCCCCCCCCCCCCCAAGACAAATAAATAGCCAACCTTATTACCAAAGTTTCCCTATATAACCTGGTACCCCATATGACTCTTCTAGAACATTCTAGGAACCAGTTTGGAAATTGAAGACATAAGAATTTAGCCTTTTCAACCAAACCTGACCATCCGAGCAGATAGAAACTCCTTTTAAAGTTAGGTTAGGTATCAGAAAAATTGCGTGGATTTCAGCCTAGAAAGTAGTAGACATATCAAGAAGCATGACCAAAACTGACTTGACTGAAAAAGTAGACTGTAGCTCCAGATCTGTTCCTATAATATCTGATGAAATACAGATGTCACCGTAGACGGACTCAGCATTAATGTATCTTCTCTAGAAGGTAGCACAATATTCTAAGCCTGATTCTAAACATAATGTTTACTTTAATTGGAACTTGAAAGTACCCCAAATTGTATGTATTCCGTGTGTAGTGTATACAATATGTTTTTTAACGAAAGTAGTTAAGTCAAAAGATATAGGTTAGCTTAAAATTACATAACAAAAACTTGAACATTATATACAATCATTCTGTAAGAAAATAACTCAATAATATTTATTGGCCACTGGGGAAATATGTGGAGTGTTCCCATAGTGAACATTATAAAACATCAGATTCTCGATATAATAACTTAAATGGGAATTGAGTTATCGATTATCGTTGTCTTTTTCAATTACTAATTACAAACAATAGATCTTTTATTATATGTAGGTTTGTAAATTAATGACTTTAAACTTAGAATCCATAAAACAAGCTTTCGTTAATTATTTTCTTAATGAAAAAAATCTAGTAATGAAAAATATGAATAATTATTTAATTTAATCCATTATGAAACAAAAATAATGCGGTGTGAAACACTCATACAATTTTCTCTCGTAGCAATTCTTATAGTTGTAAGAGCAAAGTTTTCCTCAAACTTGGCTTTAATACTAAATATTCAATTGCCTTTAATACTACTCAGCTCTCCGGTTATGTAAACAATAATGAATGGAACTTTAGAACAAGTTTAGAGAAATCCACTGGTATCGTTATCGAGAAAGTCCGCGTATAGAAAAGTAAAAAAGAAATTCAAACTTCCCACTAAGCGATTTTCTTCAAACTCAAAATTTAAGCTACATTCTTAAATTTTGTTGTGGTGGTTGGTTCCGCAGAGCTGGAAACCATCAGAGACATTTTCCGGGGTAGCTTGCTTCGTTTTGTGGTCATCGACCGGTTTCGGGCGTTCGCCCATCTTCCGGATGCGTTTTTCAAACAGTGTGACAACACTCCAGAGTGTGTAAACTAAATTTGCTCTGTGCAAGTCTGTGTTGTCACACTGTTTGAAAAACGCATCCTGAAGATGGGAAACGCCCGAAACCGGTCGATGACCACAAAACGAAGCAGACTACCACGGAAAATGTCTCTGATTCTTAAATTTTCATTAATATTGTTTATAGATGTTATGGGAAGGATCAAACAATATACTGGTATGGCACTCTAGAGAGAACGCTCGTACAGGAATTTGATTTTATTAAAAGAAGGGATTCTTTATTCTCAAAAAATAAATCAGTACAGTTATTATGTGAACACATACGGAAAAATCACACAACTTTCTCTTATTTACAAAATTGTAATTGACAATTTTCAGTTTTATAATTTAATGAAATTCGTCGGAGTTTTAATAAGAGAAAATCGCGAAAACTGAAAAAAGTGTTCGTTAAAAACGTAAATCGGGAATGCCTAATTTTCCTGAAACTCGGAATTTTTGCAAATTTATTCAATTTATTTATAACTAATTTATAATTTATAATTTATAATTAATTTTGTTTAGATGTTAGAATTGTATAATCAACTAAGATAGCACTTTAGAGGAAAAACATAATCTCTCCCATCCACTATCCGAGAAAATCAAATAGAAGTTGTAGCTCTTTATATGTGTAGTTCATATAACTAGTTTAAAGAAAATCGTTCGAATCATTTCAGAGATAATACCAGAAAACTGAACATAAAACTTTTCAATAAAAACCCACTTCCGTTGATCCGGATTTTCTTCAAAACTCAGAATTTCAAAAACATATTTAATTCTAATTCAGTTTAGTTAGATGATAGAATTGTATAATATAAACTGATATAACACTTAAGAGGGAAACCTAACCCCCTTCAAAAGTGCCCCTAAATGAATTTTCCCGGAGAAATATTTAAAAATATAAGTTGTAGTTGGCATATGTGTAGTTAGTTGATGTAACAAGTTTATAGAAAATCGATGGACCCATTTTCAAGAAAATTGCAAAAAAAGCGAGAAAACCATTCAGTAAATTTTTACAGATAAACTAAATAAACGGAATATCAAGTTTCAACTTTCTGCGATTATTCGTTTTTGAGCTATGTTGTTCACATACACATACAGATCAGAGGCAGCTGGTGCATATGTACTCCGACACTGCAGCACCCTCAGAAAATAACTACAATAAACTACAAAACAAAATACAAAATAAACTACAGAAATAATTAATTTTCAAATTTGTGATAAACACTAATAAAGAACATAAGAATCTTTGCATAGTTATTATTATTATTTTTTTATTTTATTTACAAATTAGTATGGGCCAGCTCACTTAGAGCTTTACATATAGGGCTAATTGAAAGATAAAGAACAGAAACAATAAAACAAAGATGAGTTTTCTCAGAGATCTTGGTAGAGTCTGGGTTTTAATCTTCTGGATGAAGTAGGCTCGCCTATGTGGTAATGTGAAGCTGAGGGAAGTGTGTGAAGCGATAGGAAGAAATTGTCTGTAAGTTTAGCCATGTGTGTGTATATCTGGCATGTCAAGTTCTCTGTGTGTTTGTGTGTTTCTGATAAACCAGGGAGCGTTTAGTGCAATTCGCAGTACCTTGTTTTTGGAAAGTCTGCAATCGTTTTGTCAGTGTGTTGCTATCTGGACAGGCGTATGTCAGGAGAGGTCTAAGGAGAGTTTTATAGAGTAGTGTAGTGCAGGTACAAGAGTGTTTGAGTGGTGTGTTTCTGTTAATGAGTGGGTAGAGTTGCTTCAGTCGGGTGTATACTTGTTGCAGTTTAGTGTTAATGTGTAGTCTCCAGGAGAGTCTTGTACCAAGGATTACGCCCAGATAACGCACTCCTTGGTCTTTTTGTTTCCAGGGAATTTGCTGGTTGTTAATTGTTAGTAGGCGAAGGTCTTCATTCCGAAACCGCCGGAGAGCGAAGATTTTCGCTTCAGTTTTAGATGGGTTTAACTTTAGCTTCCATCGGTGAAACCAGCCAGATATACAGTCTATTGATGTTTGTAAGTCAGTAATGCTTTCGTTAATGTCTGTACTGGATGAGGCTAACATGGTATCGTCCGCGTAGGTAGCTAAGGTCGCTGTAGTAGGTTCAGGTATGTCTGAGCAGTAGAGGTTGAAGAGTATTGGGCTCATGATTGCCCCTTGTGGTAGTCCCGCTAGTATTTGTCTTTCTGTACTAAATGTATTGTTGAGTCTTACCTGGAATGTTCGGTCTTGTAAGAAGGATCCTATTATTCGAGTTAGGTATGTTGGTGCGTTTGTGTTTGTAAGTTTGTAAATTAGTCCAGAGTGCCAAACAGTATCAAATGCAGCAGCTACGTCAAGAAATATTGCTGCCGTGTATTTTATTTCCTCAAAATTGTGTACGATGTGTTCTGCGACTCTTTTTAGTTGGTGTAGTGGTGAGTGTTTATGTCTGAATCCGAACTGATGAGGTGGGATTGTGTTAGAGTCTGTCAAGTATATTGTTTTAAGAGTCGTTTGTATATAATTTTTTCTAATATTTTGGAGAGAGAGTTTAAGAGACTGATAGGGCGATAGCTGTTAGGATCGCTTTTTGGCATACCAGCTTTGTGAAATACTGTCACTATAGCATTCTTCCACTGTTTGGGAAAATATCCTAATTGAAGACAAGCAGAAGATCCCAGTTAAGAATGCAAGACCTTTCAGAGGCAGGTTTTTATGACAATATTGGGAATTAGATCGTCCCCCGGGGCCTTTTTGTTGGGGAGACCTTTGATTATGGATAAAATTTCGGAAGGAGAAGTAAATGCGATAGTTATTATTTAAATTCCATCAATAAATACGTATTTAAAAAAAGAATTATTTCATCAAGCGCTGCTTGACGTTGCCCAATTCGCGGTTCAAAAAAATGGTCATATTCGGTTATTTCCGTCAAGCTTCGTTTGCGTTAATAACGTGTCCCAACTAGTGCTATTTTAGCTGCTCGCTGGTCAGCGTTGATTGAAAGAGTGCAATATCATAGGTTTATGATAACTAAAAAATATTTTTATCGTGTTAGTTAAAAGTTTAATGGCAATTTTTTTTTTTGTTCAATAATATTATATTTTTAAAGAATAAAAATATACAATAACATGAATATTAGATAGGTTTATCAAGATGGTGTTAGTGTTGAATATTTAAAAAAATTAAATTTTCTCAATTGACATTACCCAAACAAATTAAAATAGAAAACAAATGGCGTTCCATTCCTAACATTATAATTCCGCAAATAGCAGTTATTACATGATTTCTCAAATAACGAATTTTAATGAAAAAATGATTCAAAAATTTTGTGAAAATAAAACTCGAAGAATTTTAATTTTATATTCAAATAATTTAATTTTATATATATATAACATTAGTTATTTGATATATAGTCATTAGTTTTTTGTATAACACTTAAGAAATATCCATGTGAATTTATTTTTAATTAAATTGAATTGAATTTAGACATGTTCCGTTTTACTCATCCAGTACCCCCACTTGCGTACTTTACGGGCCGCCACTGACACACACACACACACACACATTCACACACACCATTTTCTAAATACCACTTTTTTGGATTCAAGGGGCCTCAAAACGTGTATTTCCGGTGAAAACTCTATATCGAAAATTTGACAGGAAGAGAAAGTAAGAAATCAGAGACATTTTCCGTGGTAGCCTGCTTCATTTTGTGGTCATCGACCGGTTTCGGGCGTTCGCCCATCTTCAGGATGCGTTTTTCAGACAGTGTGCCAACACAGACTCGTACAGAGACTTAGTTTCACACAACAAGTACAGAGAGTTAGTGTGAAACTAAGTCTCTGTACGAGTCTGTGTTGGCACACTGTCTGAAAAACGCATCCTGAAGATGGGCGAACGCCCGAAACCGGTCGATGACCACAAAATGAAGCAGGCTACCACGGAAAATGTCTGATGCTTTCCAGCTCTGCGGAACCAACCACCACAACGAAAGTAAGAAAATTTGTCGTGAAAGTAAATTTTTTTACTTAAATATTTATCAATGATTATTAACCTATGTCATTTAATCCCCACATTTTGAATATAGTATCTAGTTTTTAGATTTGTAATAAAATTTACTATGTTCTAATTAAATTAAGAAAGTTACCTCCAGAGTCTGCCATTTAGGATACTAAAAAATTTTTGTTGGTGATAATTTAAGATTGCAATATGAAAAAAAAATCCTATGAATGTAAGACTAGATTTATTATTATGTGTGTCACAAGAGTATATTCCTTGGAGTCCTCAAGGGACTAAGCCCGATCAATACGTTATGGTGGACATGGCTAACTTGCGGCTTTATCTCTATGCCACCCCAAAGACACCCTTCTCACCAAACTACACGTACTGTTGCTTAATAATGACTACCTTCTCCTTATGGCTAATGTCTCGGGCAACCCAAAAAGCTCGCAGCTGATCATGGCATCGTCTTGGATATTACTCCAGTCGCCGACAGGATCACAGGAATTTTAATCGTCCGTCCAAGCTCCAGCATTGCTTGGAGTTCAGCAGCCCGGGGGAAGATATTCACTCAAAATTAGGTTAAAGGGCACGACTATATCGATCAGGTAAATAGTTCCATTAAATAGTGCTCGGACATGGTCATTGGCTGTCCAAATAGATTTTGTAGAAGAATGTTTAGGATGGGTTGTACCGAAGAGAAATACTTATAAGTAACTTTAGATTTAATGAACACTGAGCTATTATTGAGTGCAAAATGACAAACATTGCAAGCACTTTTGACACTGTAATATTATTGAGCTTGAGAAGAGAATGACAGACTGACTGGCAGAGTGAAGAAGCTACGTTGTATGTTGTCGGTGATTCAAATAATCATTCTTTCTTTAAAATTATAGCCTCTTATAAATAGGCGGCTGAACTAACCCCTTTCTTGAACTTTTCCTTCCAGTTCCTCGTAGTTGCCCCCCCTCTTATGAGCTTGAGGAAGAATTGCAGTGAACTTGGAATAGGGAGAGAGAGTCCAGCCCATTAAAATTTTATTTCTTCTTTCAACAGATATCTTGCCTGCTATATTTGTAGTAGCTTGTTCTGTTCGTAAACCAGAGAGGTCATTGCGAGCTTCTGGTGGACTATGCTAGTAAGTTAGCCTTTCAAGGTATATGGTGAGCAAGCGCCGGGTACCCCGCAAGGATGTGGTTAATGTTATAATGTATGACTATAATAATACTTATTACTATTATTTCAAAAAAAAAATCGCCCGCCTAAGCTTTAGTTAAGTTACCATATCTAATTTAGTTACAAATTAAACATATAAAGTTAATACACCTAAGAAAAACATTTTCAAGAAATTCTAAAACACTCGAACCAGTTAGTGTGAAATGATCATAAAATTTCCTGATTTGCATACAAAAACAATATTTGATGTAAAATTTAGCCGGGAAGGTTTGGTTGTAAATAATGTCTTAGTAGAAGATCTTATTTGTATAAGATTATTAATGGTTTGAGCGGTGAAATTGTTGATAATCTATTTGTTTGCTGGGGCTCAGGTTGGCTAAAATGTTTTTAGTGTGCTTGATGAAGGTGTTTTGTTAAAATAGCGAGTAGTAGAGGGAGGGGGATAAAGCTGTGGGGGAATAGAAATGTTTTCTCTAGTGTGCACCAGAGTTCAGAAATGTCTAATCTTAGAGTAGCACGGTATAATTTGTTATGGTTAGAAAATACCATTTTCTCGCCTACTAGGAATGTCTAATCGCCTAAAATAAATATGTGGTTTTTCCTTATTTTAGCTCTTTCGTTATTTACTAATCAAGTAATAAAACTTAGGTACCTAAATATCCTTAAATTCCTTAAGTCCTTTATTCACTTAAATTCCTTTTATTTAGCAGATCCAGGTGTGTGTTCATAAGCAGATATGAAACTGTGGTTGTTAATAATTTCTCCAAGACTGGTGCTCGTATAGGGGCTTAGCATCTAAGATAAGAACGCTGACTTCAGCATCAGTGAATTTGTTGAAATACCTCATCAGATTTTTTTCTAGCTGTGATTGTCGCACGATATCTTAGGAACAATGACACACAAAAAAGGGGAAACAAGGTTAGAAAAATTTCATTGAAGTCTTTGGAGGGGAAATATTACAGGTCGCAAATTATGGATGAATGCTCTAGTCCTTTGTGATGAACCACATTAAATCTGTGGTCGAAAGGAGTGTTCCGTACTCTTTCTGTGGTATCTTTGATAAAACCGCCTGATGGCCATTAAGAAATGATCACAAGAAAACAACTCCTCTACCGGAGGATTATTTCCTTAGTAAAGCGAAAGGTGAGCAAAGAAGGTTCATTGCTATCTGAGGTAATATCTACAGAATAGTGTGGGTCTTGTTGCGGGCCCACCCTATAGGAAATTGGCCAAAAAGATGAAATACTGCTCTTGGGAAGTGGTGAGCACTATCTCGAGGTATGGCGCGAGTAATTTGAAGCTACACTTGGAATCAAAGATCTCTTTCGTCTTTGCCCTGTCGTTTTACAAATTTAATAGGAAATGAATTACGTGGGGATTATGCATTTGATCGTGCACCTTCTTCTCTAGAGATGCCTCAGAGCTCTAATACATAAAATTTTTGCAGATAAAAAAATCCAACTAATCCTACAATTCTAGAGTCATATATCTCGTACGACACCTGCCAGATCATTGCCATAATAGATTCAGAGACGAATCTTCCTTCAAAAAACGTTGCAGACTCTGGCCAAAACTTCAAGACAAACATTCCATTACAAAAAAAAACTCTTTATATCGTAACTGCTCTCATTATTTTGGAATTACGGATAAATCAGGAATCAGGAATGTTGTTACAACCCTTTCTTTTGCACTTTTTCTGAGTTAGTCTCCTAAGCTCTCTCCTTGTATAGGTTAAGTTCGTAGCCATTAAGTGGTATAAGTGAATTACTGGCATTGTTAAATCCAATTTTTGTCCTTATTATTTTAATAGATCGCTAATCGAAAAGCAATTGCTAGTTTTTTAATTAAAAAAAATAATCGAATTGAATTGGAATTAAATATCTATAGAATAGAATATTCAGAATAGCGGCTTATTGTGAGGATAATTAATTGAAGAGAAGTTGAAGATTGACTTAAAACACTCTACTAGATAGATACAGTAAAAATATTAAATAAATGTAGTAAAAGAAGTATATAAATTATGAATGCTTGTATATAAGTTAAGATACTCTCTAGTACTTGGTGTTTGCCCGCGATCCATCTGGTGGAGGACGTTGAGAAAGACAAACGACTTTCAGCTTAGTGCACACCCACACCTACCCTACATCTGCTACGCTTTTCTTTACCAACTTCGATTAATAATACCACGGTCTACAACTATCATAACCTTCTTGGTAAGAAACTAATAGACAATTTTTTTTTTTCTATTTTTATAGTAATACAATCGGCAATATTATATAAACAGAATTCATTTTCATTTACGGCTTCATTCGAAATTATATTCATTCCTTGTATGTCTGTATTTTATATATTATTGAATATGTATATGGGTCCGCAATGCTGGACAATATCTTGGATTTTATCCCTCATAGCATGCATCATTCAACTTCCACTTTTTGTTTTTGTCACGCATTACACTTGTTGATTGTATCAACAAGAAATACTATTGATTGATATAATCAACAAGTGTAGTGCGCGACAGAAACATAAAGTTTTAACTCTCTACACGAATTTTACTCTAACTTCTACTCTAACAATAGATGAGAATCCGAAACCCCGGTCAGGAACAAGAATAATAATATGTATGCTTCGATGGATAAAATCCCAGATATATATTTTTTTTTTTTTTACTTTCTCTTACTCCTAGTTAGAGGAAGTACTCTAATCGTGTCAAATTTTCGATATTGAGTTTACACCAGGAATACCACGTTTTGAGGTTCCCTGAATCCGATAAAGTAGTTTTTAGAAAATGGTTTGTGTGTGTGTATGTGTGTGTGTGTGTGTGTGTGTGTGTATGTGTGTTGAACAGGTAGCTCAAAAACGAGAAATCATTGAAAGTCCAAATTTGACATTCCATTAAGTTATCACCATGGGATCCGATAGTAGGTTATCTGTCAAAATTCCTGAACCGGAAGTACCATTTTACTAAATAGTTTTTCACTTTATGTTTTGCTGCAACTTTTATTGGAAACATTTCTTTATTAAAATTCATTCCGTTTAGGTACAACCATGAGATCTGACAGTACGTTATAGTCAAAATTCCTCAACCGGAGGTACCACTTTACTAGTGTTTTTTTACTTTTTTGCGATTTTCTCAAAAATGGCTCCGACGATTTTCTTGAAACTAGTTACATCAACTACACATACAAAGAGCTACAACTTTTATTTGAAACATTTCTCCGGAAAAATTCATTTAAGGGTACTTTGGGGGGAGGGGTTATGTTATCCTCTAATATGCTATTTTAGTTTATCATATAATTCTGTCATCTAAATAATATTAATAATTAGAATTAAATATATTGCCGAAATTCCGTGTTTGAAGAAAATCGTTGACTTGGAGTGCCCGTTTTTACTGCTGCTATTTTTTCCATAAAAACACCAATCGTATTTCATTAAAGTTGGTGTACTAATTTACAGAGAATTTCAGGGAGTGGAAGGGGTAGTTATGCTTTCTTCAAAAAGTTTTATTAAATTTAGATACTTCCATTAAGAAGATAAAATAGAAGATAAGTAAACATTTAGTGAAAATTCTAAGTTTAGAGAAAGTTGTCATTTATAATACTGTGTAAGCTGCAGTAAGAGAAAGTCGTGTGAGTGGTGAGTCACACCAGTTAGCTGAGAAACCTGGCAGAAAGTTCAAACTGATATAATATAAAAAAATATATTGTGAAATACACCCACTACTTTCTCTTACTGGCGATATATACAGCTGAATAAGGAGAAATTTTTCCCAAACTTGGTATGTGCACTCAACATTTAGACATAACTGTATGTATACCTGTTTGATGTTGGTGGGATACAGGTTGATCTTTGTAGTCCATCAGTCGGCGCTTGAATCAATACTACCCAACACTTGAAACCGAACGTCACAGATTACCAAGAAAAAAAACAACATATTTTCTCGACATTTATCGTACAGATTCATAGAGAAGGAATAGAAAAAGCAACTCCGTTAGAGATTAAGGAAAATAAAGATTATGAGGTGAATTTTGACAATGTAAGCACCTCACATGGATCCCTAACGGTTGATTTCTTTATAAAAAAAGATGGAAACTAATTAAAAAAAAGTTGATGAAGTTTCTTTGGTGGCAGTATACTGTGATGATGGATGATGGAAGAAAAAGACGGAAATGTCCGAGGTGAAGGAACATGAGGAATGGATGGGGTTGATCATATTTGTATGCGGATGGATTGTTTGTATGGTGATCAATAACAAGAGACTTGGTTCTCAACAACTGGAGGAGGCAGGATGTTCAGGAACGTGCCTCTCTTTATGGAATCCAGGAGAAGAAAGAAACCATTTGGAAGCTCTGGATTTCATAAAGGGTTTTTTTTTCTTTTTGATTCATATTGGATCGTTGTCAAATAAGAATTGTATAAAGTTATGGATAATTAAAGTGGATGCAAAAAATTTAAACGAAATCTGGCATTTAATGAGGATACATGTTTGGGGGGGGGGGGCGAGGCATTTCGATCTTGCGACCTGGTGTCACAGGATGCCCACAGCACCAAATAGATTTGCCAGGCGAACACCGTCTACAACACCTCCATTAGGTTAAGATCTCTGAGGAATAACCTGATGGGCTCTAGGGAGGGTATATTCCCCTCCTCCTTTTTGTAACTACCCAGGTACTTAAATCTTCTCTGATGTAATATAGTTTCCTCCATCTTCACACAGAATCTGCAGGTGCTGTCACTCTTCAAACCCCGCTTCGTCAGCTGTCCTTTGTGACTGGCCGTCAATGCACCGTGAGGAAACCCGTAAGAACGCGGAGTTTGTTCTTAGTAAGGCCGATCCAAGCCTCCAACCTCCGTTGGTTATAATTCCCAGACAGATCTTGGCCTGCCATAATCCGGGGAGGGAGTTACAGAGTTGCCTCTTTCTCCTTCCTAAGTTCTTCCAAGAGAAACTGATCGCTGATCCACAAAAAGATTCAGGTCCTAGAAGCGAGGATGTAGCACCAGACCGTCGACTCTTCTCGTTCCCTTCAATGCCAATATACCGGCATTGTACTTATAACGGCTGGTATTTGAAGTGACACACTGTGATCCTGAAGATAACGTCAGTTGAACAAAATATCTTCAGAACCTCCAAAAATACTTATATTTTGTTGGATGTTTCAAATAAAATAGGTTTCCATTTGTGCATTTAGCATTCCAAGTTATAGTCGACATCGTTATAGTCGTTTACGAAATCATTCCCAAAAATAAATTTGAAACCAATAGTTTAAAATCGCATTTCCTATTTAACCGATTTTCTTCACATTTGAAATACTAGCATTTTTTTTCTAATCATCCTTAATAATATATATGTATTGAATTTATACCGTACTGACGTGGCATTTCTGAAGGAAACTTAGGTAATGTTGTCTTCTCTGCTTCAGAACCCTGGAAAAATGTTTCAAATAAAAGTGTTGATATTAGGGTATAAAGTTGCACATTCCAGTTCATCGATTTTTTGACCGTAATCTTCTTGACATATTCGATGGTGATACATAAATGGAATTCGAAGTTTGTACATCCCGCGACTTTTCGTTTTTGAGATATTCTGTTCAGACACACACACACACCATTCGCTTAAAAATTTTTTTTTTTCATCCTCAGGTGATCTCAAACATGTATATTTCCGGTGAATACTCGTTATGGAAATTTTTGACACGATTGCAATAGTTCCTCTTACTAGTAGAGAAAGTAAAAATAAAAATTGTATCAGTTGGATTTTTTTTTTTTGTGATTTAATAAAAAAAGAAAGGACATTTTAAACTTGAATTTATTAATTTATATTTATATAAACATTGTGGTCGACCAAATTTTGCCTATCATGTGGGTGAGTTTTATAATATACATTACTGGTTGTTATTTTTAATTAAAATACCAACCAGAACAAATATAGCAATTAATATATTAATAGAGAAGTAATTTGCATGGAGATGTATTTGTAAATTTCTATTTAATGTTAAAAGGAAACTAGATCAATAATATAATTTTTACAAAAAAGTAGTAGGCAGTTGGCATTATTGTTGCCAATAGTTTGATGTTAGTGATGACATTAGTGTTGTTTTCAAACTTCCGAGTGTGATGATGGAACACTATATATTAGAGAAGTAGGATATAAACAAACTGTAAGTACATAAAGGTACTGTGATGAATACATCCTTTTATAAACTTTAATCACATGTTGACTTTGTGTCTAGGTTGTCACAATCTCCATAGGAAGGCTGAAACATATTCCTTTATCTATACGTGTAGCTCATATATTTACACATTAAAGTGGATATTTATTTTTCAAGGCTGAAACTATTTAACAGTAATGAATAATTGAAATATCAGCTCCAGAAATGCCGTCACCATCAATTATCTAATACGATATAAAAAAAAAACTTTATAAAAGAGACAGCTACCAAAGTGTTCTCCTCTCTAGATTCTATAGAGCGTTCCTCCAAAGTCTGTAGAGATCCAAATCTTTGGCATCATATACCAGTTCCGCAATCCATCCATCACAAACTTGGAACGACCCAATTCTTATATTCTCTCTCATCTTGGACACTTAGTCCTTCCATTATCTGTTGCCAGCAGACTGTCCAATTTTTTTTTTTTATCTTCGTAGATAAAGAAATTGATCCTTGGGATTCACTGGACATTTCAGGAGGTCCGTAGCTGCTTAAATGGCCAAAATTCATAACATTATCCTTCTTTTTAGTTTTAAAATGGTTCATTTCCTTCTCTTCTGAATACATACAGTCAATTTAAGGTCAATTTTGCCAGCATCCCACCAATGATTTTTCAGATTTCTCTGAAAATTCGTAAACCGTTTGTGATACAATTCGCATAGTTTCTGCTCATCTCGTTCATGAGATATTAAAAAAAAAAGTCTCGAAATAGGGCTACTGGTGGGGGGGCTGGGGATACAGCACATTTAAATGTTATTTTCAAATAGCATTGACGTCAAACGTTTGTGCTTCGGTTGCCATCGTTTGTTCTATTCTCAGTTTTACATACAAGAAACTCCCTCAAGTTAAGACTCATCGCAATTCTCAACAGTAATACTAACTGACAGATTTTCTTTAAATTTTGGATTACTAACTAACTGTTGTTTACCTCTATTGAGGTAGAATGTTTTTATTCTTACCTGACGCTACGGCGGGCGCAGAAGGATTATTTCGAAGCATCTCTCGTATGCGATGAAGGAGACCAGTGACCGGCCACGGGCAGCTGAATGGAAAGTGGTTGACCAGGGGTTAATGATGAGAATTGTCGCTGCGGATCCGTTGAAACTGCAGAGCATGTAATTTTAAGATGCGCTCTGTATGAAGCTTTTAAGAGTGTGTCTATGGACGAAGGTAGGCTTCCATGTAAATCTAGGAAACGCCCTCCCATTATTGTTAAAAAATAGCACTGCATATGGTAAGTTTAGGGAATTCACGGAGTCGTCGTATATCATTGAGAGGAATCGACATAGTTTATGTCCGTTAGAGGTAATAATGCGGAATGCATGTGTGGTATGGTTGTAATTTATTGTCTGAATGTGCTAATCGCGGGATTTTAGTCTAGTTTCAGTTAGTCAGTTGGGAGAGGCGATTCGACAAGAATTTTAGTTTTAGTTTATCGTTTCGCGATCACTTGATTTGTGATGGTCTTTGGTGCTGCTGTGTTAATTGTAACTCATTGGGCAGGTATGAGCGCGAGCTGGGGGACTGCCCTGGGCCGTGTGTATTTTAAGAAAAACAAAGGCGAGTTCGCTAGCAAACTAGACCTACGCTTGAGGACATATGCCCCAAATTTTTATTAAAATATTGAAAAAAAATCTGATGTGAAACACTCACACAACTTTCTCTTACTCCAGTTTTCAAAATTGTAATTCACAAACTTTATAGTTAGTAGACAAAATTTAATGAAATTCGTCGGTGTTTTTATGAAGAAAATCATAAAAACTGAAAATTTCAGTAAAAAAAACACTTCCGGTTTGCTAATTTTCTTGAAACTCGGAATTTCAACAACATATTTAATTCTAATTAATATTATTTAGATGATAGAATTGAGTAATAAACTGAAAAAAACACTTTAGGGGAAACCATAACCCCACCTTTCCCCCAAAAGTACCCTTAAATGATATTCCCGGAAAAATGGTGGAAATAAAAGTTGTAAGCTCTTTGTATGTGTAGTTTATATACCAAGTTCAAAGAGAATCGTTGGTTTAAAGATAATCGTTGGAGCCATTTTATGTAAAGTAAAAAAAATCAACTAGTAAAGTGGTACTTCCGGTTGAGGAATTTTGACAAATAACCTACTGTCACCAATGGTGATACCTAAACAGAACATCACGTTTGAACTTTCTATGGTTAATCGTTTTTGAGCTATGCTGTTCACATACATGCATACACACACTGACCATTTTCTAAAAACCACATTTTTTGGTCATCAAAACGGATATTTCCGGTGAAAACTGGATATCGAAAATTTGTCACAATTAACAATACTTCTTCTTTCTAGTAGTAAGAGAAAGTAGTAAATCAATTCCGAGTAAAAAAAACTGCCCGATGGAAAAGTATTAATAAAAAGGAAACTACAGAAATATTTTAAAGCTCTCCCCCAACCACAAAAATTCTATTAAAATAAGTAACTTAGTAAGGTAACTTATACGGAAGAGAATAGCATATACTGGACTCCCACGCGGAGGACCCGGGTTCGAGTCCATCTGTGCTACCCTTAGATTTTTTCTTCCTAGAAGCCTCTACAGCTCACTGTCCGGTGATGGACAGTGTTATCTGTAACGAGAGTACACTTTCCGGAGGCTGGCAGTGCATTGAGGAGGCTCCGCGCGCCAATGACCGTACTTGTTGACGCTCCTTAAATTAAAAAAAAAAACTTATTAAAATGAAAAATACAGAGCGAGACAAACACGTCTGACCCTGAACAAAAGCTAAAACATCTACTTAATAAATTACGTAACATCCTGGTTAAATTGTTGCAAATACCAAAAAAAAATACCATTTGCAAATACTATATATCATCAATAACAAATTTCAATTTGAAATTAAGAGGTACCATAAAAGTATCCATTTCAAATTCTGAGAGAGCATTGCAGTCTGAGAGCAGATATTGCTATCGCCGAAAAAAAATAATGATTACTGGAAATGTTTGGATGATCTGAAAGCAGAGAGAAACAATTTATGTATAAATATTACAATTACAAATATAAATAGATGATGCTGCCTTAACTTAGTCAGGTTGCTGAAAAAAACACAGCATACCGATCAATCGAGATAGAAATGTAATTGTATATCACCGTCTAATGGTCATTAATATTCAACAATCATAAATATAATCAATGCAACAGCAGGTACTTTATTAATAACAACATAATTAAAAAATAATTAATTAAAAACAATTAATAAATATTTTGTAGGCGACAAATTTAAAAAAAACAAAACGAAAAAGGTCAAAAGTATGAAGGTACATATTTATGTCAAATAAAAGTATGACTAGATAATGTCTTCGTCAGTACACAAACTCTAAAAACTTATTAAGAAATCGGACAAACAACTTCGGAAGAACAGTCAACAAACATCGTTTGAAGGGTAGAGAGGAAGCGAGAATGATAATTATATTGCACATTAAGTCCCATGTATATGATGCTGGAAGATACCCAGTGAATCCAGTATTATATTTTCCGATAAGAGCGATTGTTCCTTTGATTCCATTCCAATCTCCTCCAAGTATTTGCCGGTGAATCAGGGGATCGTTCCACGGGCTCCAAACCACAGCTCTTTTACTGCAAAATCCCTCTCACCGAACTCCTCCTGGAACTTTTCTTTCAAAAAAGGGATGCACTTCTCCAGATGCTTTTCTTTTCTTTACCTACGTCTTCTGCTTGGTTCGGGTTGTTCGACTCAAAGCGGACTGTGGGATGAATTTCATGGTCATCCCATTATTTCTTGGAAAGGCCACTATGTCCGCGAACCTTGGCGCCCCATCCGTATCGGCGCAGTAGACTTCCTCGAAGCAAGACATTTCTTTATCTCTGAGCTGCCCCAGAATCCTTCGCTTCACACCATGATGGCGACGTGTGATAAGGAGCATGTTAACCGAGCATTTTCCCAATACTAGGGAAGGGGTTTCCGACTCTCGGCCGCATCTGCGGCAAAGGGCTCCAACATCTCCTGCCACTTGTCCGCTCATTCCTGGTACTCCACAAAGAGGAGCATAATTCACGTTTAATTTAAGGACATTGGTCCATTCTGTTCCAGTGAGGATTTGCTTGTCGTAAATCTAAGAGTTCGTTTTCGGACTGTCTTTAAAATGGAGAGTCCCTACTCCCTGCCATTTACTACTGTTCCAATGCTTGAAGGCCTTTTCTCGCAAAGTCTGCTTTATTTACTTATATTATGCACTTCCTGCAAGCAAATATCAGTCATTCCAAGCCTTTCTACGCATTCAGTTGCTTCCTCTGTCTAAAAACGACTCATAGTCATAAGTAATGTGGATACAATAAATTGTACTTGTTCTTTATTGAAGTTCAGAATAATTTTTTATTAGAAAATAAAATGATATTGCATTTTTCATATTAGTAGTAATAGTCATGGAATATGTTGATTTTATTACTTTCTTTTATTGCTTCCGGTGAAATGTCAATATCGAAAATTTGACGCGATCGCCGCAATACTTCCTCTTACTAAGGAAAAGTAAAAATTAGAAATTTTATGAAACAATCATAATTACTACACCAGATATCCGGAACTAGAATAAAATTTTTGCGATTTTCTTTGTAGTCATTAGTAGAGGAGATAACGTGCTCATTTTTAACTTCTGTAATCAATGAATTCATTGAAACCCAGTTACTTATTGCTTTCTTCTTGGGGGGAGGGGGTGAGCTTTAGAAAGTTAAAAGTTTTACTAACTTTTCCTTAAAAAAAAACTTTTCACAACAACTCTATCAAATATTAACAAAGAAAAGTGGTGGAAAACTGTTCTTCTAGAAGTGATAAATTAAGAAAGAATCTTTACTTTAAACAAATAACAGATTCTGTAGTATCAAGTTAGATAACAAGTTTTTCACTCTCTCTGTGTTGGGCTGTTTTATTGGGAAATGATTGTTTGTGTGGGTGAGCTTAAGGATATATTGGATGGAATTTACTGAGGACAAGTTTCCAAGCCTTGTTAGTTTTGACTCTCCTACTGTTTGTAAGATGAGGAGGTGTTGTTGATCTTTTGAAGTTTTGGAAATTTCGTTTTCACTGGACACATATTGGAATTTGAGGTCTTCTGAATACGAACAATTGTTTCTAGCGAATGATCTTTTTTTTGTTCCTCTTAAGAGATATATGGTGTACTAATGATTTTGAAGATGTATTGGATCCGCTTATTGGTGTTAGAATAAGGATACTCTGGCTTAAGGTAAACATGAATAAATGTAAATATCTAGCAATAGGAGAAATAGGTCACCTGGTACTGGACGAAGAAATGGGAACAATTAGACATACTGAGGAATATAAATAAATTACAAAAGAAGGACGATAAGATAAAGAGATTATATCAAGGATTAACTTGGGTCAGCGGGCAATGTTTACATTAAACGGCTTTCTGTGGAATAAACAGGTTAGAACCGACACTCAAAGGAGCACCATATCCTATGTGTGGACAGAAGTTCGGATGCTTCCATCAAAATTACTGGCATTAGAGATGGCATTTTGGCGGCGCTCTGCCATAATATCAAGGAAAGAAAAAATCCGAAATGAAGTGGTGAGGAGAAAAATGAAAGTCCAGAACTCAATTGTGGAATTTAAAAAAATGAGGCAATTAATATGGTATGGCCACACCGAAAGAATGAAAGAGGAAAGATTACCAAAGAAATTTATGGATTGGATACCGAAGAAGGAAAAAGGGAAGACCAGCCATTACTTGGAGGCAGAGTATTGTGCGAGAGAGGAATATAGAAGAGGACATGTGGACAAGGAAAGAAGAATGGAGGACAAAGATAAAAGAAATGAAATTTTGGGCACCGGAAAATGTATATTCTGGATAATGTATACCTAGGTTTTTATTTTTACTTTGTCTCCCTCCCCCAGCAACAGGAAGTGTTGCGATCGTGCCAGATTTTTCGAAATTGAATTTTCCCGGAAATACATATTTTTGGGGTCCCCTGAATGGGAAACACAAATGTTTTTAGCGAATGGTCTGTGTGTATGTAACAGAATATCTAAACAACTGTAATGGGAGCCGAAGAGCGAAGAATCAGACATTAGTTGAATCAAACATTAGTTACTCCGCACCTGGCCGGACTAGGAGGGAGAATTCGATTTATATATATATATATATATATAGAGAGAGAGAGAGAGAGAGAGAGAGAGAGAGAGAGGTACAACAGAAGAATTCAAGACAGTTTTTACAACAGTACATCCAGTGTCAGCAGCCAATCTACTTACTTTCTAATTACTTAGCCAGACTGCCTCTTTATTATTCTCTCGCTACCTTATACTCTTAACAGTGTAAAGTCCTTGCAGTTTGCGTTTCTATTTATTATACCGTATTCAGCATATCATCTATTTTATTTCTATTTTCTCATTCTTAAATTCATTCTCTCCTTCTCACATCCATTATACAACGAAAAGTCGCAATAAGGCTCAACCTTTGTATTCCGTAATTCAAACATGAAGATTTCAGGCAAAACCCATCACCCGGAATTGTGACGTTAGTGAATGGTTTTTTTTCACTTTTTCAAGATAATTTTCTCAAAAAAAAAAAAAAAAAAAAAACCTCTCCGATTTTATTTACTATCTACAATATATACTATCTACTTTACTATCTACCTATTTATACTATCTACAATACATTAAATACGTATCATTTTTATTTGTAACGTTTGCTTAGGAATATTGATATTTTTGGGGAATACTGAGGTATCAGTACCATTTCATTATAATATATGTTTTTTTATTTTTATTGGTGGAGTCATTTTTATTAAATTTAGATACTCCAATTGATATAAAAATTGTAGACAAGCAAATGTTATTATTAAAAATTATTAGTTTGAAGAAAATAGGTCACTTAAATGTGATCAAAACTCAAATTCTCAAAACTTTAAATTCTTATTTAATAAAACCTTTGCCATATAAAGTATAGTACTTTCCATATTAAATTTTAAACAATAATTGCAATTATAAGGGCAAAGGTGAAAACATCATAGAGATAGAATTTAAGTTGAGTTTTTACTTTGTCTAGGAACGCCTTCATTTTTTTTTTTTATTTAGAGCGCACTTTCGAAAGTTATATTACTTTTTTAATTATTTTGAATTTCTTAAAATTTATTACCTTTTTATCCACTTAAACTTTACTAAAAAAAACTAGAAAAAAAAAATTAAAAACCAAGACTTTTTTTATCTTGTTTTTATGGATTTTTATTATAATAGTTTTATTATTAAAGTGTTAATATTGTGCTTTATATTTGTCAAAGGACCATAATAGGGCGTTATTGATATTTGCTCAAAACTGCTCACACTTTTCGCTTTTTCATATTATTTTTTTTTTTATTGCAAGATCTCTTGAAGGATTTTTTCTGTATTGTTTCAGTCAGATTACTTAAGTTACAGTTTACCAGTTCAACATCTGAAAAGTTTTCTATCAAAGATCGTTTGGTATAGTAAAAAATCTGGTGTAAAATACTCGCACGCATTTTCTCTTATTGCTGTGAAGAGGAAATATTGCAATCGGATACAAAATTTGTAAAACATGTTCTGTGAACCCCCCTCTTCGCCCCCCCCCCACCGCCTAGTTACAAAAATCATTTTTAAAAACGAAAAATCGCAGGAAAAGCGGTAGTATTCCACTTTTGTTATCAACACCGCCGTACATCTGGCATGAAGATTTCTGTCATAATGCCATGCAGCAGCAGGAGCAATTCGAAATGCGGTTTTATTCTGTTTTTTGTTTCGCAATTTTTTTTTTCGAAAACTGCTCCAACGATTTACTTGTTAAACTTCGTATTACTATTAGCGTACGTCAATTTCTACCACATTTATTTGAAATTTTTCCTGGGAAAAATTGATTGTAGAGGGGTTAGAGGAGGTTGCATGTATTATTCCAATCACCTTTTTTTTAACTTTCTCTTACACTTAATAATGTCCTCACGCGTTGGTTTAGTGGCTAGCGCACTCGCCTTTCACGCGAGAATTCAGGATTCGATTCCCGTGAGGGCAAAGTCGGTGTTAACCCAGCATCGTGATGAAAAGTGGGAAGCTACAGTTAGTTGCACCCTAGGTAGCGAAGGGCGGAACTAAACGGCGTGGGAACTGCGGCGTGCTTACCACACGCCCCCCTATTCAAATCGGAGTCTGGCGAGCTTGTCCCTTCATGGGCTGTTACCATAGGATTTTTTTTTACACCTAATAATGGGTAATATTGCAAACATTACAAATTTGATTTTTCTCTGAAATTATACATGTTTTAAGGTCACCTAAGGACAATAAAATTGTTTTTAGCGAACGCACCCCCTCCCCATTTTCTCGGACCCCGCCCTCTCACGTTCATACTGTGTTGTGAACAAAATATCTCAAACTTGATAGTTATTCCATTTTGGGTACCGCATTTGACGAAGATTTCAGGCAAAATCCACCAACCGGATGTACGTCTTTGCTGAATTTTTTTCAGTTTTTCACGATTTTCTCGAAGATAGCTCCAATGATTTTCTATTAACTTCACACACTATTCATCACTTTTTTCTTCTTTTTTTTGAAATACTTTCCCGGGAAAACTGATTTTTATTAGGTTCGGGGGGGGGGGATGTAGCTTTATCTTTCCTCTAAAGTACCACTTCAGTAATAAGTATGATTCTGTCACCTCTAGAATATTAATATATATTAGAAACGTCACAATTCCAAATTTTATGAAAATCAATTAACCGGAAGTTGGATTTTACATTAAGATTTTTGAATTTTCTCGAAAACAACTTTAACGATTTCCTTTAAACTCTTGGTATGCTAACTGCACAAATATAAATCTATCAGATTTATTTGTCACATTTTCCTTAAGAAACCGGTTTTTAGATGGTTTTGAGGAGACGTTAAAATATAAATGTTTCTGTTATTTTATTTGTTCGTAAAAATGTTATATATAACAAGTGATATGTTGTTAATGATAGGTGCAGTTAGCATCCAAAGTTTAAAGGAAATCCTTATAGTTTTTCCGAGAAAATTTCAAAAAAAAAAAGTCTCAAAAATCTATTCTACAAATTCACACTTCCGGTTAACTGTTTTCATATTTGGAATTTTATTATTGTTTTAATATATATTAGTATTATGTAGGGTCTGAAATGGTATTTTAGAGGAAAGCTTATCATTAGTGTTCCACCGCCCTCCCTCCAAAACATCCCAAAAATAAAATTTCCCGGTAAATCTATGTCTCTAACTGGAAATACACTGCCGTATATATCAATGTAACGACTTCCGCCAAATCAAACAACGCTACAATCTTAGTCATTTGTATTGTGCTGTATTAAATCGAGTTTAATTTAGTGACTTATTCTATATTACGTGTAAATTCACTTACGTATAAAATCAATAAATGCAGTTGTTGTATTTTGTGATATGGTGCAGTAGGCTAAATATCAACCCTTACCCAATCTGACATTAATTGCCAGACTGTGCACATTCAATTGTAATGCTATTCAATATGTCCATTCATTTTTCGAAATGACAACTTAATTGACAATATTCACTTCACTTACTAAGGGGAAACAATACATAGACCATGGAGTGCATTGAACCCTCAAAAAGAAAGAAATACAAGTCTACCCGATTGGTTGGGTAGTGCTTGAAATTCACCATTGAATCGTTTTAATTAATGCAATTTTATTAATAAATAAATAATTTTACAATTGGATTGAAATCGGAAGCTTTGTTTGGCTTTACTGTGCCTTATAATTGAATAAGGAAAAATTAATTAAAATCCGATATTTTATCCGTCGTAGCATGCATATATCTTATATTCCTGTCCGATTTCGGATTTTCATCCATCGTCACAGCAAATTTATTATTTTTGTGTAGAGAGTTCACGTCAACGCAATGTTTCTCTTACACTAGAGACACTTGTTTTGTTTTTGTTTTTTGTTTTTTTTAATGTAAGGTGCGTCAACATCTATGGTCATTGGCGCCCGGAGCCTTCTCAGTTCACTGCCAGCCTCCGCCAGTGTTCTCTCGTTACAGACAACATTGTCCATCACCGAACAGTGAGCTGTAAGAGGCTCCTAGGTTTGTTGATTGTATGCATGTGCGGCAGGTTATAAGGTTATGTTACTATGTATCTGAGTTTAATGACAAAATGGAATTTTACTTTATTTAAATTGGAACAATTCACAATGCCATTTTATCATTAAACACACACCCATACACATTGTAACGTATACATCTTTGGAAGAATTAATAAATATAAATTGTATCGAAATATGTCCTTGTTAAATATTTTATAATTTTAAAGTAGCAAATTTTTCCGATTTATATATTTATAAATTTGGGTTTTTTGAAGGTTGAAAGGCACAAAAGAAACAGTTAGTTGAGTCAGAAATACCTGGCCTATCCTTATCATTACATGTATTTAGGACAAAAGGGAACTTCCCTCTCCTCACTTTCCCCGGGGTGAAGGTGGAATATATCACCCCTCCCCAGATTAGGGAGTGAGGTAAGATCAAAATGTATACCGTAAAAAGAGTGAAATCTGTCATTAGAAAAAGCCATGTTAAAGTAGTGAGTGGTGGCTCTTCAGTTTAGAATAAATGTAAAATAAGTAAGTTTTATAAAAAGCAATTATTCCCAAATGACAAGACACTTAGGTTGTTGTGTCACAATATTATGGTATTTACTTATTTTGATATATATTGTTTATTTTAATTATATTTTGAATCTATATATTTAGTTGTTTTTTCATCCTCTCCAACTTCTGCATAAACACAGAGCTCACGAGATCCCTTTAGAGAAAATTCCAAATATAAATTATAATAATTAATTATTAATTAACATATTTAATTTGCCCCCCCAAATACAAATCATGTTACAACATACATAGTAACATAACCTTACTACCTCTCGCACATACATTCACCAACAAACCAACAGGTGTCTGATGTAACAGAAACATTGCGTTGAAGTGAAGTCTCTGTATGAAATTAATAAATTTGCTCTGACGATTAATGAAAATTCGAAACCGGTCAGGAATGTAAGAAATATGCATGCTATGACGGATAAAGTACTAGAAGTTATCCAGCATTGCGGACCCATCCACATTCTATTCAGTTAGTTAAAATATATATAAAATAATGCAAAATTAATAGAAAGGTAATATTGTAGAAATATTAAAGGTAAGAAAAGAACAAAAGAGTTTCTTTAATACTGAGTTATTCCTCCAACCGAATATAACCAATAATTTTCCTTTTTTTTAGGGGTTAGTAAGAGGAAGTGTCCTCACGCGTTGGTCTAGTGGCTAGCGACTCGCCTTTCTTGCGAGAATTCAGGGTTCGATTCCCATGAGGGCACAGTCGGTGTTGGCCCAGCATCATGATAAAATTGGGAAGCTACAGTTAGTAGCACCCTAGGTAGCGAAGGCCGGAACCAAATGGCGTGAGAACTGCGACTTGCTTACTACACGCCCCCCTAATTAAATCGCTATCTGGCTAGCCTGGCCCTCATGGGCTGTTGCTCCATAGGGAGAGAGAGAGGGAGATAGTAAGAGGAAGTACTGTGATCGTATCAAATTTTCGTTATTTCGTTTTCACCGGATATACGCGATTTGAGGTACATTGCGTGCGAAAAAGCTGTTTTAGAAATTGATTTATCTATTATATTTAAAAATGTATGTTTGTGGGTGTCTGTATGGTGGTCAGCATACTCCCTCCCCGGTTTGCGGATGGCCAAGATCTGCCTGGGAAATTATAACCAACGGAGGCCTGCATCGGCCCCGTGAGCTCCGCGACCTTACGGGTTTCCTCAGGGGGCATTGCCGACTTAGAGGATACCTGGAATTTTGGAAAGTGGCAGCTCATGCAGATTCTATGGGGAGTTGAAACTCCATTACATCTCCTAATAGACTGCGAGGCTGCCACTCAGAGAAGATTCAAGAACCTGGGTAGCTACCAAGTGGAGAAGGGGAATATACCCTCTCTAGAGCCTGTCAGGGTATTGGGATTCCTCAGGGATCTCAACCTGATGGAGGTTTTTTAGAACGGATGTTCAAAGGACATCTGTTCGGGTGCTGTGGGGAATAACCTGCGGCACCCAGGGGACATAGTACAATAGATCGAAAGGTCGCAGTGCATTGGCACCCCCTCCAAAAAAAAATAAATATGGTGGTCAGCATAACTCAAAAACAGAATACCGTAGAACGTTCAAACTTGATATTTATAAGGTGCTAGCATGGGATCCGGGAAACAAGGGTTTTGTTCAAAATCGGTCAACCGGAAGTAGCCCTCTTTATTGAATGGATTTTTTCAGTATTTTTTTGCGATTTTCTCCAAAATTGCTCCAACGATTTTCTTTAAATTTTGAATATTAACTACAGATACAGCTTTTATTTCAAACATTTTGCTGGGGGTAGGGATGGGATTATGTTTTCCTCTAAAGTGTCATTTCAGTTTTGTTATACAATCAGTCATCTATAATATTAATTACAATGAAATGTGATGCGAAAATTCCAAAGAAAAAATATTGGTTTTGCACCACAAGTGCAACTTTATTGAACTTTTTTTTTTAATTTTCAGTTTTTTTACGACTTTCTCCATAAAGATACCAAACTAATTTCATTAAACTTGTTTACACTAACCGCACACATACAGAGACCAATTACATTGAATTAAATTTCTGAGTAAATTCGTTTGAAGAAGGTTATGTGTGGGAGGAGTAAGGTTATGCTTTCTTCGAAAAAGTAAATTAAAGAAAAATTTCCTGATTAAATTGTATTAATTAGAGTAAGAGAAAGTCGTGTCAGTGTTGAGCGTCAGATTTTTCAGTATATCTTTCATGTTCCATTTATCCATAAAATAATTATATATGGTACAATTCAGGTTAAAATTAACAATTAAACAAGATAATTAAAAAAAAAAAAAGCTGATACATAAAATGTGTGCGTGGTGATGCATAGAAAATTAGCGTATTGTTAGAATTTGCATGAACATTCAAATAATAAAAGTTTTCCAATCTAATCGCTCATTCTCCTCTCTCTTATATACACACAACGCACACAAAGGCACGCGCAAACATACACACACACGCGCGCGCGCATATTTATATTCAGACAATAGAATTTAGTTTAAATGTAACATGTTGTTTTACAAGTCATTATGAAAGGGCTAATATTTTCTATATATATATATATATATATAGTGTCTGTGTTTACGTCCTTTGTGTGAGTGCAATGCTCGTGCTGAACTTATGCATATATAGCAGCGACCTCCTTTCCCACCCCTTCTCTCTCTCTCTCTCAAAACACACATATATATATAATATAATATTGTCACAGTTGTGATAACATCAACCAATCACCATCCAATAACCCGTTATAACTCGACTGCTGATTGATAGTTCCCAGAAATAGATTGATTGGCGATTTACCACCAATAACATTAACATGTTTAAATGATATACGTAATATATGTATCAATGGATATTAATATCAATTTTATTCGTACAAGAGATAATCAATTGTTCAAAATAATGTAAATTTTACACATATAAAATTTAAATTATTATTTTGTCTTAGTTAATTAAAATATTTTTATTTAGCGCATTCGCCTTTCCTGAGAATTCAGGGTTCGATTCCCGTGAGGGTAAAGTCGGTGTTGACCCAGCATCGTGATAAAAAGTTAGAAGCTACAGTTAATAGCGCCCTAGGGAGCGAAGGCCGGAACTAAACGGCGTGGGAACTGCGGCGTGCTTACCACGCGCCCCCTATTCAAATCGCCGTCTGGCAATCCTTGACCCTTCATGGGCTGTTGCGCATAGGGTATTTTTTTTTACTAAAAGTTTAATTATCTTTAACATTTAAAAAATGTGGAAAATGTTTAATACGGAAAAATTGGTTACTAAAGTTGTAGTTCTTTGTAATGTATGATTAATTAGTATATGCTAATTATAACGTCTTTTTAACGTTGTTAACGGCCTCGTTATCGAGAGAAACGAACAAATTTGGAAAATCTAAAGAATGGATTTTACATTTTTTTTCCTGCAACAAGTATTACGATCCTACCAGATTTTCGAAATTCAGTTTACACCGGAAATATACGTTTTAAGGTCCTCTTAGTCCAAAAAAAAAGTGGTTTTTAGAAAATGGTCCGTGTGGATATGTGTGTGAAAAGAAAGCTCAAAAAAAAAAAGAACAGTTGCAGCAAGCTCAAACTTGGTATTCCGTTTTGGTACTACCACAACATCAAACACGAAGATTTCGGGCGGCAAAATCTATCAACCGGAAGTGCCACTTTACTGAATGTTTTTTTTTGTGATTTTTCTCGAAAACAGCTCTCCGAACGATTTTCTTTAAACTTGATATATCAACTACACATACAAAGAGTTACAAATTTTTACTTTCTCTTACTCCTAGTAACAGGTAGTATTGTAATCGTGCCAAATTTTCGATACCGAGTTTTCACCGGAAATCTTCGTTTTGAGGTCCCCTGAGTCAAAAAAAGTGGTTTTTAGCAAATGTTCTATATATATATATATATATGTGTGTGTGTGTGTGTGTGTGTGTGTGTGTGTGGTGGTATGTGAACGCATAGCTCAAAAACGAAAAACCGCAGAAAGTTGAAACTTGATATTCCGTTTAGGAATCACCATGGGATCTGACTATATCTTATCTGTCAAAATTCCTCATCCGGAAGTACGACTTTACTAGTTGGTTTTTTTACTCTTTTTTTTGCGTTTTTCTCAAAAATGGCTCCGACGATTTTCTTCAAACTTGATATATCAGCTACACTACAAAGAGCAACAACTTTTATTTGAAACATTTCTCTGGAAAATTCATTTAAGCACAGTTATGGGGGAGAGATGGGGTTAGGTTTTCATCTAAAGTGCTATTTCAGTTTATTAGACAGTTCTGTCAACTAAATAATATTAATTAGAATTGGATATGTTGTTTAAATTCCGAGTTTGAAAAAAAATCGGATAACCGGAAGTGCGTTTACTTGACCACTTTACTAAATAATTTTTTTCACTTTTTCGTAATTTTCTCAAAAATGGCTCCGCCGATTTTCTTGAAACTTCATATATAAACTACACATTTCTCTGGGAAAATTTATTTAAGGGCACATCTAAGGGAGGGGTGGGTTATGTTTTTCTCTAAAGAGCTATCATAGTTGACTATACAATTCTATCATCCAAAGAAAATTAATTAGAAATAAATAGATGGCCAATATTCCGAGTTTCAAAGAAATTAGTAAACCGGAAGTGCGCTTTTTTCAGTGTTCGACGAATTTCATTAAATTGGTACACAAACTATAAAATTTGTCAATTATAGAATATAAGAGCTGGAGTAAGAGAAAGTTGTGTGAGTGTTTCACACAAGTTTTTTTTTTTTAATAAATTTTGGAAATCCTGTTTTAGAAGAAGTTTTCTTTATCTTAGATATACAAAATTATAAATTAATCGATTTTTATCTTTCTCTTATTTATAAATAAATTCTAATGAAACCTCTCATTGTCTAATTAAAATAAATGAATCGAATTTTACTCATGAAATTGTACCAAATAATAGGAATGTTTAATAAATGAGATGAGGTTATAATTCTGTATGGTGTAGATTTCAAAGTATGGTGTAGGTTCGTTTTTTTTCTGGATGATTTCCAGTATCTTTATTGTTATTTAAGTGTATAGAATTGTATTACTTGGTTTTTATTGATTTCCTTGTGTTATTTATGTCTTAGCCTGACATTCAGTGGACTGTGTTGACCACTTTTGGATAAACACTTAAATTAACGCTGTTTACCATTTGTGGAGCTCACTTAATTTATTAAAAGATTATAGTTGTTGTTTCTCTTTGCGCTAACTAAATGCTTTTTTTAGTGGCAATGGAAATGAATGACCTAGCGCAGTGGCAATATTGAAATCTCTGAAGATCTTCTGAGATATAATTATTGTGAGCTTTGTTACCAAGTTAAAAATGAATTAAATTTAGATTATCAGTTTAATACTACATATTTTTGTCCAAGTTGTTTACTAGCTATAATAAATAAGTTCTGTTTGTCTGCCTGCTTATAAAAGCATAAGTAAGCAATTATAAGTGAAAATCATTTAACGAGAAATAACCAATTAAACTTTGCATTGCTTTTCTTCAAATTTTTATCTATTCTTCATTAGTATAGTGCACTCTTGTAATTTCTTATCGCCCCCAACCCCTAATAAAAAATGACTTGATAAAACACTGAGCTATACACTTAATACACTATTAAAATTTAATTATAAAGTATTCTTCAAAACATACTATTTATAAAGACATTTTCTAATCTCTAATCGTAATTTATAATAATTCCATTTTGTCAAAAACACACACACACACACACACAGTAACATAACCTTATTACCTCTCGCACTTACAATCAATAAACCAACAAGTGTCGAGTGTAACAGAAACAATATGTTGATGTAAACTTCTCTATAAGAAATGAATAAATTTACTCTAGGGACAATGGATGAAAATCCGAAACCGAACAAGAATAAAAGGCATATGCTACGACGGATAAAATCCCAGATATTATCCAGCATTGCGGATCCATCCACATATTCAAAATAACTAATTTAGTTGACTTTTTTTGTCCCTTCAGTTTTTTATCGAATATTTCCATGATTTTACTTAAAAATTAATATTTTTACTTTTTCAAAGGTTTTCCCACTTTTCATTTTCTCTGACGTCAAATTTTCATTGAAAATGACTTTTCACCGGAAATATATGTTTTGAAGTCATTCTGGTATGGAAGAAAAGTGTTTCTAGCGAATGACTTCTGTGTGTTTGAGTCAAATATCTCAAAAACGAGTAAAAATAAGCTCAAAGTTGATTGAGTAAAACCTTATTTAACTTATCCAAATGACACCCTACGTCCTATTAAAAAAAAACTAGGACTCAACAGTCCATAATGGACCAAGGCTTGCCTGACTGCGATATATTGGGGTGACGTGTGGTAACCACGCCATACTTCCCTCGCCATTTAGTTCTGACCTTCGCTTCCTAGGTGCGCTACCAACAACTGTAACCTCCCATTTATTCTCACGATACGGGTCATCATCGACTTAGCTCTTACGGGAATCGAACCCTGAATTCTCGTACCAAAGGCGAGTGCGCTAGCCTTATTTCTACATGCCTGATAGAAAGTCATGTGAGCTTGCCACAGCACTTTTTTTAGCTCTTGATCTTGGAAATTCGAATTTTACATGATTAATAATTTAATCCTAAATCCATAGCGGGACAAATAGATTAACGACTGACATTTGTCCCTACCGATATCCCAAACGAAGAACAAGAACCCACTTACACTACATCCCCAACACTCACTACAGTCAAGATCTGTAGAAGTATTTGGTATGTTCAACTTCTTGGTTTAAGCGTAAAAAAAGAACACATATATACTCACAGTTACACAGGCAGACTAACACATGCACTTGTCACACTTCCGATCCTACACACTACACATCCCTACATAATAACAAAATGATACATTATACAAACTGAACACTCATTTAAAAGGAGCCACACAATGGCTCTTCAAGATCATAGTGAATTTTTGGTCTTCGTAGCGGCTTCTACTAGCATCTACAAAACTACTTGCGAAATTCCAAGTTTTTCAATATTTTTTTATTGCTTTTATCAGTTTTTTTAAGGGATATACATATATATTTTATTATCTCCATATACGAGATATATTAAATTATATTAAATCTCCATATATCTCGTATATTTTAAATTTTAATCATTTTTTTTTTTTTTGTTACAGGTACTCCTTTGATTGTTGTAATTGCTTGGGGTCTGGCCAGAGCATTTACACCAAATGATTATATACATGTAAGTGGAATTTCACTTTTCTTATTAACATAAATAATGTTAATGATGTTCTTGATGATTCTGATAAGATTTTATTATATTTTCAATTATTCAACTCATTTTTGGGTAGCCCTTTTTATACAATGATTATTAGCTCCCCTCTTTCTCCTCCTAGCTAGGGGCGAAATTTGGGAAAAGCTTGTTGGTCAAGGGTCGATAAATTTGGTGTGATGATCGAGGACTTGTTAGTGTCATAGTAATGACCTCCTCCATCTGAGGGAGGGAATTTCCCCACCTGTTTGAATGCTTGAGGAAATGTTTCCAGCTTAAAGTTCATATGAAGAACTAAAAGTTTGTGTTGCATGATAACTCCGCAATTCTGATCAAAATAATTCGGGAAACTTGCTGGATAGAGAATTTTTGAAGTTCATTAAAAATAAATCAAATCGCATTATTTCCATTCCAAGATGCGGTCATAATCAAGACGCGGTCCGGCAGTATGGGGATAGTCTTCTAGGATGCTCGGATGCTTCAAGCATTTTGGGACTACTAATATATTTGCATTCAAATTAAACACAATGGCAGTCTCTAAGCAGTCGAAATATTGCTTACCAGAAAATTCTACCACTCAACAATTTTAATTACTAATTTTTATTAAATAAAATAAACATTAAAATGTATTTATGTGATTAAACAATATATTCAGATTCCTTAATTTATTAGACTCTTTGTTTTATTTTTTGAATACAATTAACTTAGCTTGATTTATCATTTTCTTTCAAGATCAAATCCATTTCATTTCGTGGGGTCGTGCAAGACAAACACCAAGATCAGATTTGGATAAGAGATATGCTCCATCATAGCCTGTGGTACGGCCAATATGCAGATTGTTGCTCCTCTACGGTTATTGTACCGTCAATAAAATAAATGAATAAAGATACAATTATTATTTTTAAAGTAGACTGTATTTCGTATAAAAATAAAGGGAAGATGAACATACTTACAAATGATATAAGATAGATGAATAATGTTTGCATTTACTAGTGACTTTATATTATGTTTCTCTCTCGCCTGAACTGAGTAAAGAATGATGTCGATGGAGCTGTCCCGGTGTCGTCCATACTCTCGTACCTTCGCTCAGGAATAGATGATAGTTAATAGAAGATAACGTTGCTCGTCTTGATGATGATGGTATTCTGATGTAGAGAGTTTAAAGAGGATGGTGGTACCACAAGTTCCACAATAGTTTAAAGTGTTGGCTGTAGACACGTGTACAAAAAAATGTCGAATAAAGTTCGAGGTATGCCACACCAAAAGTGAAATAAATTTAACTAGGTAATGTGCGCACTAACTGTCGAGCAACTAACTGTTTGTTTGAGAATAACTCTTTGTTCAAAGTAAGAAAAACATCGTAAGTTCAAAGTGCGGGCGAGCGAGAGATAGAATCCACACACACATACACACACTAACATGAGAGAAACATAATAGTTGTTTTTTAGTAGTGATAGAGACTTCAATGTTTATTTTGTACAGTTATATACGATTATTAAAATTTTATTTTATTTGTACTCCCTACGGACGCTCCAGCCTGCTTATTTTTGTGGTCATCGACCGGTTTCGGGCGTTCGCCCATCATCAGGGTGCTTTTTGTCAATCCGTGAGATAACATTGATTTGCACAGAGCAAATTTTGTTGATACACTCAAGCTGAGTTGCGTGAATTTAGTCGTGCATCAACTAAGTTTGTGCACTGTTTACTGGAAAATATCCTCTGATGCTCTGCGGAACCAGCCACAACATGATCAGATTTGTTTGACTTCATTTATTGGATAGGGGAAAAATTAATTTATTAAACATTTTAAATCAACTGGAATTCATCAGATCCTAGATTCCTTGCTAATCCTTGGCAAGCTGAGCTTCAGTGAGCCCACTGATCTTGGTAATAATTATTTTGATATGTAGTTGCGAGGGGCGCTTAAAATGGCCTGAGACTGGTACTTACTTTGTCTATTTAATATTGCGGCATTATCCATTAGTTTTGCGTCCTACAAGAGACATACTGGATGGCAAGCTTAACATGTACAATTCAATATATAGGGTAGTAATATAATCATGAAGCTTGGTTGACCGCAGTGGTTGGGTTGAAACAATTGAACTGCCACCTAAAAGATCTATTGTGATGACTCTCCTTTGTTGTCAGTATTTGTACCAGTTAAGAAACCAAGCTAACCCAATCATGAACTTAGTCAAGGAAGAATTCGCGCGCAAATACTTTCTCTTTATAGAAAATAAGTGATAACTTTTTCAACAATTTTATATTATCCCAGTTAATTACCCAACTATTAAGCGGTAACTAATTTTATTTTTAACTATAAAGATAATTAAACAAATAACCCTACAGTCATATTTTGCTAACATAAAAAATAATTGCCAGTAAGGATATTAAAAATAAAATGAAAATTTAATCCTCCTTTCAATTTTTCACTTCAGATATATGTTTTTTTTTTTGTTTTTTTTTAAATAAATGGTGTCATTTACTTAGCAAGTTTATAACTTTATCCATTTTTTATTTCGTTTGGAATTATGGTTCAACTTTCTTCAATGTCACCGCAAAATAAAGGCGCCCATTTTGTAAAGAAAAGTTTGCACTTTTTTATCTTCTCATTCAAAAATTATTTACAACCATCAAACACTACGTAAAATATTCACAAAACTTAATCCTTTATCTTTTTTTTTTTTAATATTTCACTACCCGCTATTTCTTTCCCTCTCTCGACAACTTTGAAGAACATTACTTTCAGCAAACGTAAGAAATATTCCGAGTTTGAAGAACATTTAATAATTACATAAGAGGAACTCGCGTGAGCGTTTTAACTCGTCCTCGAATAAAACTTTAATTCTTACTTTCATAGCAAATGAAGAAAACATTATATTCATCCATCATAATATTGAATTGAATTAGGGACATTAATTAAATCAAAGGTTTGATGTAGCCAACTCTTTTCCGATATGTGGTAGGGGAATTTAGAATGGTTTTCTTAGAGCTTTCTCAATTGTAAAGTGGCTTCCCTACTTTACGGTGTTTTTGGTCACACCGTAGGACTCCTAATAATTGCAATTTGGCCTATTTGTGTTGAAAGTTAAACATTTTTCGTTCGTTTAGTACAGTAATTTTTTCCGGTCAATTGTTGTTAGATTGGATAGATTGTTGTAGGGGATTATTGCACTGCGACTTGAAAGATTTATTGTGCCTCCCTGGAGCCTTCTCAGTACACTGCTCGTCACCGGGAAGTGAGCTGTAGAGACTCCTAGAAAGAGAAAATCTAAGGGCAGCTGAGCTAAATTGCTTCCCTAAATAGTTCAGTTAGTCAGCAGATATTTCTGCATACATCCCATAAGTCACATGCATCTGTCAGTCAGATGTTGGTCTTCTCCAGCAACGTTTGTAATTCTGCACTTAAAAAATCGTCTTTCTGCAGGTACAACTAAAGTCTTCCTGCCAATTTATGGTTGTTACATCTAGAAAAACTTGCAGAGTTTGTCTTAACTTCTGATATTTTGTATTAAAATTCAATCCTTTTTCCGATCTGTGTCACGATCGTTATCCGAATTGATGGGATGGTCAAAGAATGGGCGCCACTATTTTCGCGGTCATACTTCATTGGTGGGAAGCAAGGTTCCTTCCCAGTCTATTTACCTTCTGTTAGTGGCAAAAAAGGAAGTATTGCGATCATGTCAAATTTTTGTCGGAAATACATCCTAGGTCTTTAGTGAATAGTCTGAATTCTCTCTCTCTCTCTCTCTCTCTCTCTCTCTCTCTCCCTCTCTCCGCTGTGTGCTGTGTGAACAAAATATTTCAAAAACGATGGATTTTAGTGGTTAGCGTAAAATCTATGACCTTTGATTTCAGTGATGCTGAAGTCTGATCTAGGTGCTGTCTTCTGTACTAGCCAGATCTGGACCTGCTATGGATGCTGACCCCATTCCCATTATATTTAAATACCAAATAAATTTTGAGTAAAAATCTCCACATTTAAATAAAATTAGTCGGTTTTTATCATTCTAATTAACTACTGCGACAAGAATAAGTCATGAGAGTGTTTCATATCCGATTTTTTTTCCTTTATTGATTGTTTGAAATAAATAATACTCGTAATTACGTCTGCCCCAAATAACTGTTTTCTACGTTCATTGGGGGGAAGAAGGTTAAAAAATACTTTGTTTTCTATAAAAACGTAAAAACATTCAACCATGATCCATAATCGTCTTTAAAAAGGAAAATCATAAAAATATAAATGCCCATTTATAAAATAATATTATACAATGTCATCGGCAATAATAGTATCATCACTTTCATTTTCAAGTTGGAGCACGTCCTATAATCTTCCGGTAAAACACTATCCTATCAGTGTAATAAAGTTTGTTATTATCGTGTACTTGTGTTTATTATTATTCTAAACTTGATTCTAACGTTTTATTTACTCATTTAAAAGGTTTATCTATAATAATATTAGTATATTTTAGTTTCTCGTTATTTTGCACCAGGCGTGAGCTGCAGAAATACGTCGAGTCACATTGTGATTTGATCGTTAATAGGGTGAAAGGTTTACTACTTAAAAGTCCAGTTATAAAATGAGGAAATGTTAAAAAAAAATCCAAAAATATTGTGAAAGTAATAATAGACATTGTTAATTGGAAGTAGCAAACTAAAAATTGGTTTCCGAATTGGAGGACCGAAGTTAACCTAATCCTCAAAGAGTTATAAAGATTATTCTTGTCTAGCTAGGTCTGGAATCTCTACTGCTCTATATACTTACAGTGATACCTTCAACAGCATATACTGTATATTGTTTTTTTGTCTACAACGTTAATTGATATGTACCGCTAGTATAGATTTAATATAGCTTACAGAATACTCTGGCTATCCTCACAAATTCCTAATCCCATATGCCTGCTGTTTGACATATGATTGTAACAGTATACAAATGTAGGCACTTAAAGGAAGTAGTAGAAAATTCTAGGTCGCGTTCGATTTGAATTCGAAACGATCTTGTCAGCTTTTTGGAAATTGAGTTTCATTAGGAAGTTTACTAGAAGCTTTTAGTTCATTAGTACTTTACTAGAAGTTTTTTTAATTTTTTTGGTGGAGGAGCAACTCTGAACTTTCTTTTAAAGCGCCAATTAACATAGTACCTTTTTATTGAGCCAATTAACATGATACCACTTTATTGAGCCAATTAACATTATACCACTTTATTGAGCCAATTAACATAATACCACTTTATTGAGCCAATTAACATAATACCACTTTATTGAGCCAATTAACATTGTACCACTTTATTGAGCCAATTAACATGATACCACTTTATTGAGCCAATTAACATTATACCACTTTATTGAGCCAATTAACATAATACCACTTTATTGAGCCAATTAACATTGTACCATTTTATTGAACCAATCAACATTGTACCACTTTATTGAATGGATTTTCTAATTTGTTGCGATTGTTCCCTAAAATTTTGTCAATAATTATTACATTCTCTTATTGCTAGCAAGAGGAAATATTGCGATGTGTCAAATTCTCAATATCGAGTTTTCATCGAAAATATCCTGTTTTAGGGTCCCCTGAGTTCGAAAAAGTGTTTTTAGAAACTGGTCTTTTTAAATGAAATTTTTCTGGGAAAATTCATTTAACTGGGCTTTTGGAGGAAGAGATGGGGGTTATGTTTTCTTCCTCTGAAATGGTATTTCAGTTTTATCCAATTCTGTAATATAAATAATACTTGAATTAAACATGTTGCTGGAATTTCGCGTTTCAAGAAAATAAATATATTGCGTAGTTGACGAAAGTCCAAATGACGTACTTAAGTCGAAAAGCGACATAGGTCCAAATGTATGTTATTAATTGAACATACGTATTAGACAAATTAATCCAAAGTATCAAAAACAACTTGATCTTGCCGTTTAAGATTTTCTAAATCTCAGACCATTTGTGTTGTGCAGCAAAAATAAGATTTCATTCTCTCTAAATTTTCTAATTCACTTTTAAGGATTTTCAAATTTTGAACTCCATGTTTCCTTGATTTTGTAAATCTGTTAGTTCTGGTGGAAAAACTGTTTGATCAATATCACTAAAAGGTGAAAAATTCAAATAGAAGAATTAATTTCGAGTAGTCTCAATGAAAACGATAAGATTGCCCCTTTTTCCTTTCTAAATTCTTTAAAATTTCTCACCAAATTCCGATTTCAAATTTACCACTATTTGCGCGTAATATATTAAATGTATTGAAATTTGATTGCGAGTTACCTTTTTCTTTTTACTTAAATTTAAAATTTTATTTTGTTATATGTATATATTATTTACTAACAGACAAGAGCCGCATTTATGTATTAAAAAAGCCGCAGGTTGCCGACACCTGTAGTAAGAGAAAGACAAGCGGATTGGTTCTCAAATAAATTTTCAGTCTTATTGATTTTTCTCAGCAACTTTTGATATTACTTTCGATTATTGAGTCTTTTATTCGATTCCATTAACAGCTTCTAGTGAATATCTACCTTATAAATTATTACAGATTAGGTCAGGATATTCATCGATGAATTATTTAAGAAATGAGAAGAGAATTAAAGGAACTATATTATAATACTTAACATTTATGAAGACATAAAAAATATTATGTCCCCGGCTACTGGAAGCAAAGAATATTAATATAATCTAAAGGGAATTTTAGCAATTCTCCCTTCACAAATATGGATGCACTAAAAAGGAAGTTTATATTTGGTCATATCTTTTTCTTTCATTTCTTGAATAAAGCTATATTTTTTGCATTATATATCACTCTCGTAAGTTTTTACTGTTTTTTTTTCTTTTTAGTTTTAAGCTCACTTTATAGTAAAAAGTTGAGGAAAGTTTCTGACAAGTGATATATTTCTGAATAATATAAAGGAATTTTTACGCGGTGCTTGTTTATATTTTATTTTTATTTTTAAGGCGGTAAAATCTGAAGTGATTGACGTTCGGAGCTTTGTTAGGGCCTGCTAGCCTCCAGGAAGTGTCTTTGGTTATAGACAGTACTGCCCATCATTGAGTTCCTGGGAAGAAAAAAAAACATAAGGTGGCAGCATTGCTTGTTCTTGAACCCAGATTATCAACGTATGTTCCTGAGCTTATTCCTACCCAAACTGTATGAAGATCATACATTTCTAATATTATTCCTATTTAATATGTATGATGCAAGCAAAGTCTTACGGGATATACTGTACATCATATTAATCTATATTTTGGAAACCCTGAATATAAAAAAAAAATTGAGAATGTTTTATGGTGGAAAGCACATTTCAGAAACACACACAGTTAAAATTTGATTTGTTTGGGTATTCCGCCGGAAGTTTTATAAAATCCAAATTTAACGTGATTTAAATTTTCTCAAATAAATAAATTTAAAAAAATTTTTTGTTTTTGTGCAGTGACCTCTAAAGGCCATCCAATAATATACGGATTCCAAACACTTTTACAATATTCGAAGCAAGCACATCTATAAAACCGTTGTACTGTCTTTTTGAAGTTCTTATTGTACAATTCATCCAATCACTTAGTCATTAAGTCATTTAGTCGTAAGTAACTTATGTTGTAAAAAATTCCGTGTTTGAAAAAAATTAATTTGGCAGTTGAAAATTTAGAAAAGAAAGTTCACTTAGTTTTTCATATAGATCTTTACTGCATACAAATATTTTTGCCCAAGGATCTCTTTCTCTCGTGTGTGTGTATTGTGTTGATATGTGTATAGGATTCGCGAAGAGCAGAGAGAAACACAAAATTGAGAATTCCTCTCGCTACTTAGGCTAGAGTGGGAGACTCCTTATGTATACAGCCGAGCTAGCCTTGCAGAGAAACTGAGTTTTTGCAACAGTTTACAACGCGTCAGCAACCAACTACTACCCTTCTCTTCAATCAGTCTAAATCTCTCGCTACCTTATTTCTATTATTGGTGTAAAGTTCTGGCAGTTTTGTGTCTCTCTTTTATTATACAGTGTTCAGCATTTATTCTAGCTTATTTTTCAAAAATCTTTTCTCATTAATTTTCTCTCCTGCTAAAACCAAAACTATTTTGTGAAAACTCTTTTCTTGTGTGGGGCTAGCTCGGCTGTATACATACGGAGTCTCCCATTCTAGTCTGGCCTAAGTAGCGAGTTAGATTCTCAGTTTCGTGTCTCTCTCTCTGCTCTTCTCTGATCCTATTACATTTATGTGAACAAAAAAAATCTCAAAAAAGAAATGGAACGTTAGTTGAAGCTTTAATGATTCTATTTAGTATCACTTTGATTACTTTAAAGTCCACCAACCAGAAGTGCGACTTAAATAGTTTAAATTTAAAAAACCCTCACCAATCTTGGGAGTGAAACAACAATTTGGCACGACTTTGTTTAAATTAGGAAAACAGCTTCACCAATCTTGGGAGTGAAACAACAATTTGGCAAGACTTTGTTAAAATTAGGAAAACAGTTTTACCAATCTTGGCAATGAAACAACAATTTGGCACGACTTTCTCTTAGTTTTTTTTTTCTTTTTTATTGAGTATTTACAACTGCATTATATATATATATAATAACAAGTAAGTATGATATAAGGAATACTGTATCATGCAATGTCATGAATGGCAGTTATCCAGTGATAACTGACATTACTTATGCAGGAGGTCGCGGGGCCAACGGCGCTTCAGCCGTCTTTGGGGATTACCTGGGAGTGAGTTTGAGTAGAGGGCTTGGACGAGGGAATTTGGATGGAGGGATACTGTGGAATTTGTTGTATCGGGATTTTGCGAGGTCGTTGTGGATGGTGCAGTTGGTGACGTAAAAGGGGGTCGATAATGCGACGGATGATTTTTGGCTGAAGGGTTTGGATTCTAGAAAGGTTGGAACGCTTAGCAGTGCCGTATAGTTCTAATCCGTATGCAGTGGGATTCAGTGCAGAGTTGTGAGATGTGTCTTTTGTTCAGAAGTGTTAGTTTAGAGCGTTTGTCAAGAAGTCTAGCCAGAAGTCTGAAGCGTTGGTTGAGGGTATTTCGTTTAAGTCTCGTATGTGAGGGTTCCATGGGTTCTCGTGGGTTTCATGTGAGTCCCTTGTCTAAGTATAGTTCAAGATAACGAACGTGGTCTGGAGAAATAGGAATATGAACAGGTAGACGGGAGGGAGTACTTTTTTGTTTAATGTGAAAACTATGGATTTATTAAGGTTGATTTTTATTCTCCATTTCGTTAATCAGGATTCAAGTGAGTGAAGACGGATTTGCGAAGAGCGCCTGGAAAGAACGGGATCGGTGTGAGGTGATAGGATTGCTGTATCATCAGCATAGGTGAATATGCTAGTGTTGGGGTGTACGGGGATGTCGGCAGTATAAATTGTGTATAAGATGGGTGCCAGGATGCTGCCCTGCGGCACTCCAGCTAGGATGGAATAGATGGAGGAGGTAGATGAGCCTTGGGTGACTTGGAAGAATCGATCACTTAGAAAGGATTTCAGGACAAGGTAGTAGGTACAGGGTAGGAGACCCTTGAGATTCTACAGTAAACCTTCGTGCCACTCGCAGTCAAAGGCTCTAGAAATGTCTAAAAAGACGCCAGCACAGTATTGTTTCAGCTCAAGGGAGGTAGCGAGGTATCTACAATGCGATGCGCCTGCTGGATAGTAGAGTGACCACTCTCCGACATTCAAACTGGTGATGTGGGAATGATTTGAAGGGGTTCTAGGATTGATAGGAGACGATTGAGAAGAATTTTTTCGAGAACTTTTCCTAAAATAGGAAGGAGGCTAATGGGGCGATAGGATGTAGGACAACGAAGAGGTTTATTAGGTTTGGGGATCATTCGTATTGAAGAAAATTTCCATAGGATTGGGAAGTATGTGGTTCTGAGGACTCCATTATAAATGGATGTTAGGCAAATTATGGCTTTACGGGAGAGTTGTTGAAGGATGGTTGAGGTTTTTAGATCATATCCAGGACTTTTCTTCTTGGAAAGACTGGTAATGATTTTAGTAACCTCAGATGGAGTAATGGGTTTGGGCGGAAGTGAAAGAGGCAGAGGAGAGTCTAGTTCGTTTGTGACGACTGAGTTATGGTTTGGATCCAGGATGTCGGAATGAGGAACGAATATAGAGGTAAGATATGTGGTAAAGAGATCTGCTTTTTCGTCGCTAGACTTTGCCCAAGAGCCGTCCTCGCGACGAAGAGGAGAAGGAGGGGTCTGGTATTTGAGTAGATGTTTTGTGGTATTCCATAAGGAAAGGTCTTCTGTTGTAAGTGTCGCAGTATAGAAGTAGTTGTCGCAGTAGTACTAGTAGTTGGCGTATTGATTGCTATATGTTCGGAGTTCGTTTTTTAGTTTTCTAGTCAGTGC
>JAAEAF010007211.1:0-12999 GCA_011037195.1 Triatoma infestans
GTATTCATCCAGGAAACTTATGTGTAACCATATAAGGGGAAAGGAAAAGGATGGTATGGAGTAACCTCTCCTGTCCGAGAGCCTGAAGGGGCATCTGGCACTAAGCCTGTCCATGGGATGACCCATGGATCTGTAGAGGCTAGGGTATGAACTTTTAAGCCGCTTGCAGGTTCATTAGAGGTGCTAGTTCACTCAAATTCAATGCCCAAGTGAACACCATGCATGAAGGATTCCACTAGAAGCGTGGTAGCATGGAATGTAGTACGCCTCTGCAATTACCCTGAACATTACGTGCACCACCTCAGCGCACCCGCTAATAGTTATTTGACAGCAGTCATCCCTGGTTCAGCCCTGCTGCCACATGGTACACCCGGCGCAATTTGAACAGTAACCACCCGGGCATCCGTCATTGATTAATCAAAATAAAAGGATTGCATCAAGTGGTAAAAAGCCATTGCTAGGTAAGCCTCATGAGTTCACATTCCGATCTTTTTGAAAATTCTCGATTCCAAACTTTTGTTATCCCTCAATCAGTTCAAGAACAATGGATAATACTGTCCAGCTTCGATACCATGAATGAGGAATTCTTTTAGAGATAAAAAGTTCAGACACCTCACTCTAGTTACAAAATTTGTTTGAAAAATGAAGTATTTTCTTTTATTATTTTCAGTTAGCAGATGTAGAAAATGAAATTGATTAATTTTAGTAAATAGCTCAAAAATAATATCTATGAAATGCAATGGTTTCGGTATATGGAATTTGAGATAAATCACTATAGTAAATGGGTAGTCGATATAATGGTCAAAATTGCGAAAGGCTATTATTTATAGCAATACTTATGACCCCACCCATGACACACTCACACACAAAAAGGTTTGAATTGTAGTCTTAAAAGGACTATAGAGTTTTGTCTTCTAATATGTCCATTTAAGTAAATTCTTGTCTGCAAAAGATTAGTCGGAACCATTCCGACAAAGTGAAATTTAGTGGAAGATAACACAAATCACTTTGTTAGATTGTATAGCCTAGAAAGCAGGTTAACTAAAACTTTTAAAGTGTCTGGGATTTTGAAGATGATCTTGAAAAACAAACGAAATTAATGGCCAATTCTAATGAAAAAGGCCAATTGCAATGAAAATCTGTTCTCTAAAGAATTAATGCAATATTTAAGAACAATTAAATTTCTCACAATAAATCTGTTTTTTTTTTTTTATAAAATTGCTATTTTGAAATTTAATGTAAGCGGCTATGTGATTTGGGATAGAGAATTCTGATTCCAACTTGGGCGGCAGCAAATATGTAAAACGAAATTTAATATTTAAAAATGCTTGCAAATAAATTGCTTTACATACCCAGAGCCCAGGAAGCAACTAAGAAATTCCGTATTATGATGAAGAAATGGTATGAAGGATAATCCGGGAAGATGTACGTACGTCTGCTTGCGTGTTTGCTTACAAATGAAGTAGTCCTTAGCTGTCTTTCAAATTGTGCTTCATTTCAAACAAAATGGTTTAGTAAGATTTCAAATATCTTCAAATTATTTTCAGATCTTCGGGATAATATTTGCAATCAAAAATCTAAAAAAAAATAAATAAATAAATAAAGAAATACACCATTAAATTATCTATGTTCTAACTGCCCACTTTACATTACCAAGAAAATTATTCAAAAGAGATTAAACATTATAAATAATAAAGTTGAGACAATAAAGAAAACAAAAAGACCAAATAGAAGTGAAATGAATCACTAACAAGTTAAATAAAGTTATAAAATGTTAGTGGTAAAATAATATTAATGGATACTGTACAAGAGCGGTATGGTGAGAAGTGGAGCGGGGTAGGAGGTGTGGAGAAGGGGTGGGTGGTTGGGTCATTAATAAAATTGTAAACTAGGTGTACTATACTACATGTAAATGTTCAACCTTTTGAACTGTATATACTACCTTTCTGAACAACAACTGTCTGAACAAACTGACTGCTGTATATATACACACTCATATACACTACTTAAATAATCAAGCCATGAAATGTATATATATATATATCTCACAACTGACACTCCTTTTATTTTTTCTTTTATTATTTTTGTTTTTATTACAAAGAATATACATATATAAGTACATAATATAAACTACACTGTAAAGATGCTTCGTAGAGATTAAGCCTTAATATAAATATATATATATAAACTGAATGGAATTTATTTAAAACCAGCAGTGCTTCCAGTGGTAGAGATTGGTTTATTGGTGAATTGCAGTATATAATGCTTCCACGGCTAGTGCCATACACAAAACACTAAGATCTTCCGGTAGAGACCGCGTCAGTAGTTTAGTATAAACCAAAGTTGCGTCCATATTACAATAGGCTTCTTCAGGGTAGTTGTTGGTTTGATTATACTAAATAAAGCATTAGATAGGTGGAGATCTGACTTTCCCTCTTCCATCTTGCGCGTAGTTTGTGGGCGGGGTTTAATTTTTTTCTCACATGCTTGGGAAGAAAAATTTATTCCTCGCCCACACTAATTTCCCCTCCATTCATGTGCAAAATATAGTAGGAAGTTAGGTCTTTCTACGGCAATGTTTTACAATTGTAGTGGAAGAACGTGTTATTGTGATGTTGTATGTTTGTAGTGCTGGTAGCTTGAGTAGCACGAGCGGTTTAGTAAAAGGGCTTGTAAATATATATGTTTAAGAGAGTGAAGTATCAGAAATAAGAAAGTAGTCACCACTGCTAACAATAAATATATTCAATTGAAATAATAACTACAAGATTATTTGCAAGATATTATAAACTTATTAATATGCACTGACGCTAAGAAAGCGAAAAACAAGTGTTCTGCTTCGGTATCTACAACGAACTGTATTTTTAATAAATCAGATGTTTATCTAAAATAAAGGCAAATCTCTATCACTGGCACTGAGTTTAAGACAGTGATTCCTGAAGCAAGTGTTCTGGCTTTGAAAGCAGAATGCAGACTGTCCGAACGAATGCCTTCTCTTACAAAACAGTTGGCCAAGTGGCATTGTATTACTTTAACGGATTCTTGGGCCTTTGTCTCTTGGTTTGCATTGATCTAGATTGTAGTACCTGGCTCTATCCCCTCACTAAATACACTATTTGAACTATCTAATTTTCACAAAACTATTTTCCAAAACTATGATTTTTCCATTTCGTTCTTCCACTACACAATCATCCACTATGAAGAAGTTTATTATAATATGAAAGATAAGTCAATTTTTATATCAATTTGACGTGGTCTCGAACCGAAGAATAATTTTAAACTATTACGCACCTGAACTTACTTCCTCTAATTGAATCCTCTGACAGTTCTTGATAATAGGATCTTCTGAGTTTGCAGAAATTTGCTTAAAACAAGTTCAACTGAAAGGGGCTATAGTAAGAAAATGAAATAATGCAACAAATTTTATAAGCTATATGCCAAAAAAATTGAAATAAAAATGGAAATGATTGATTAAGAATAGGAAATGAAATAGATCGACGTATTCTGTCATACGGAACAAATAAAGAACATTTGGCATTACAATTTTTGTAAAGTTGATTTGTTTTGCATATATAGTTGCATAGTTTTTTTTCTTTTGGTACGTAATAAATAATTATTTAAAGAGTCATTAATATTCTATGCTTTGACATGCAAAAAGATAAGGATTTGTTGGCCAACACAGAATTCATAAAAATATTGTATTCATTTTTTTTTTTGTTTCGCTGAGACAAATAAATGATTTTTTTTTTTTTAACTATTCCTTGCGCTCTTAAATGGAATAATTGACCTCATAAGTCCTCCCCATAAAGATTACCATTTTTTGCTATCCCAAGTCGCATTACTACTACCTAAACGACCTACTACTTATCATGGAGGAATGCGACATCTCCTGTAAGCTGGGAAAACCTGTAAAGTTTTCAAGTCTTTTGCATTAGCTTATCACATTTAGTTCTTCTGACATTAGTTTTCTATATGTGAATCAAAATTCAATTCAACTTTTTGTTCAACCAGAACGACCATCAAGAAAAAGCATCCGTCTGTGGTTCTGCCGAAACAACCTGACCAATATGATGTTTACCTTCAGCCCCAATTCTAAGAGTAGCTGTTTGAAGCACCCTTATTCTGCCATTTACCTATTGCCCATCTCAATCTCAGGCTTATATCTTAAAAACCTGCAGGAGGGGCGCCTAATTTTAAGAACATTAGTGGTCGTTGCGAGCTCACGCTCCGTGCTTAAAAATATAAGTTTTTTTTTGTTTTTTTTTTTTCTTAACAATAATATATTACAAAACTTTAAATCTCTTTAATTTTTTTTAAGAACATTTGTATAGTATAAAAAAAAATTAATTACCTATAAATTTAGCAAGAAATAAAATCATCAAAATAATTATTTATATTAAAATATCAGTATAATTTTTAATTATCATTATTATTGTTAATAATACAACAATTATTATTGATATGTTTGGAAAATTGCTGACGAACATATCAAACATTTCACAAATAGGAGCCAATTTATCAATACTTTTACGCTGAAGATGGGTTGCAGCATTGTTAGATGACAAACGCCTCACTAGAAATTCAAATCTTTTGATGGACATTGACAGGCGAAACAGTTCAACCCCACTGCCATTGAAATGTAATTGGTGATGTTGTGTGTTTGTGTGCTGGGAGCTTGTGTAGCACGAGCGGTTTAGTAAAAAGGCTTGTAAGTATAGTTTAAGAGAGTGAAGTATTAGAAAATAATCAAGGAATCATCACTATTTTTTAAATAAATATATTCTCTACGTGAATTTAAATAAATAGCTTTTATGTATAATCACAGCGATTATGTATAAATCAATTATTTATCTAGATTAAATGCTAAACTCTTAAGTTTTAACTTATAACTGGCACAGTCCTGATGTGTTCTGGTTTGGTGTCTTAAACAGACTATATTCTGTTTGAAAGCAGAATGCAGACTGTTCGAAAGAATGCCTTCACTTACAAAACAGTTGGCCAAGTGGCATTGTATTAATTAACGTATTCTTGTGCCTTTGTCTCCCCTAATAGCAATGACCTTAAATTACACTACCTGACTCTTTTCATTGCACTAAGATACATTTAAAATATTAACAAAATTCTATTTTTCAAACTATAAAATATTCTAAACTATTTTTCAAAACTATTATTTTCTTTCATTACTTTCTTCCACTACACCATCAAGTGCTCACAGATCTTCTGTATTTAAGCGATTAGCTTTCTAAACATCTGCAAAGTAGAGCAGCCCAATAGTAGCTAGAATTTCACGTGACATTCGTCTCTTTATATATTTTGTGTATTTTACGTCTCTTTATCTGAAATAGTGCTCTTTCATGCCTTCTATCGGGTTCAAACACCGCGTAATAATATTTAACATTTTTTCATTAAAATAATAATGACATATTTCTAACGTTGTTATCCAAGTTTTTAGACAAGCCTTACAACCGGGCAAATGAGACTCAAGATTTTCCAACTCGTGTTTTGACATTTTTTGGAGGTCTCTGTTTTTTCCATTTAGTGATCTTATCTTTGTCTAAATACAATAAATTATTTGAATTACTTGGCAATTAATCTTCTTCAGAAATTTGCTGGTCCATAGAGATATCTTCCTGAAAAACGTGAACGTTATCGTTCATGTTGCCATTATCGATATCCTCATCGTGCTCCTCCTTCTCATCTCCAATCACATCATTTTCTACAATTTTTGCAAACATCTTTCTCAGTCTCTTGTTCAGTCTTTCCAGTTCCCGCGCATACGGACCATTAATTGTGAAAAACAAAATGAAACAATGAAAAAATGAAATAAAAATTATTTCAACAAACAGGTAGCTCAAGGCTCTGGGTCTGCAAAACAGATCAGCAAGACACTACTGTATCATAAACACACTAAAATTGATAGTAGGCGGATTTACCGGATTCTGACAGATAGGCTGTATCTAGAATTAAAAAATCGTCAACTATTGTATTTAATACCATTAACATACTAAGTTCACGTATTCATATAAAGAAATAAAGTACTTAAAAAGGGTTTTCTTAACTTTGCATTCTTTGTCCTGCGAAGTCAAAGATATCCTATTTTTGTAAAAATAGAAATTCTAACGGAGAAAAACGAAAATATTCCCTACCTCAAGAAGTAAATGTTTCAATTGTCATACTCAAATTGTATTTGTTTTTTTTTGTTACAATTTTGAAATTTTATCTTTTTTCATCACATAAAAAAAAAAAATCTGTGTGAAACACTCACACAACTTTCTCTATACTCTAGTTCTAAAATTATAATTGACATATTTTATAGTTTGTGTATGCAAATTTAATTGAAATCGTCGAAAACTGAAAAAACTGTCCAGTAAAAGCGCACTTCCGGTTTACTAATTTTCTTGAAACTCGGAATTTTGGCCATCTATTATTTCTAATTATTTGTTTGAATATAGAATGTATAATCACATGATAGCACTTTAGAGAAAACAATAACCACCACCCTTCCTCCAAAATTGCCCTTAAATGAATTTTCCCAGAGAAATGTTTTAAAATAAAAGTTATAGCTCTTTATATGTGTAGTTCACATTCCTACTTTAAAAGAAAATCGCTGGAGCCGTTTTCAAGAAAATACCAAAAACTGAAAAATACATTTCAGTAAAAAGGCACTATCGGTTATCCAAATATTTTTGAAAAAACTTAGAATTTCAACAACATATTCAATTCTAATTAACATAATTTAGATGATAGAATTGTTTAATAAACTGAAATAGCACTTAAGATGAAAACCTAACCCAACCTCTCCTTCATAACTGCCCTTAAATGAATATTCCAAGAGAAACATTTCAAATAAAAGTTGGAGCTCTTTGTTGGTGTAGTTGACACACTAAGTTTGAAGAAAATCGTCGGAGCCATTTTTGAGAAAAACGCAAAAAAGTAAAAAAAAAACGACAAGTAAAGTGGTACTTCCGGTTGAGGAATTTTGACAGATGACCCACAATCAGTTGCCATGGTGATACCTAAACGGAATATCAAGTTTCAACTATCTACGGTTTTTCGTTTTTGAGCTATGCTGTTCACACACTCACACACACATAGACCATTTGCTAAAAACCACTTTTCTGGACTCAGTGGACCTCAAAACGGATATTTCCGGTGAAAACTCGATATTGAAAATTTGACACGATTACAATACTTCCTCTTACTAGGAATAAGAGAAAGTAAAAATATATTCTATTGCGAACTCGTCCGTTTGCGCCTTCTGCAGGGTTTTAAGTATACCCAAGCGGCGGGCACATAAGAACAATTTCGGACCCAAACAACCTCACCCCACGCTCCCAATACGTTTTATTAATAGTTTATATTTTAATGATTCATTAAAACGAATTCTATATTTTCTATACAATCTACAGAACTATATAATCGATAATAGAGAAGCTCAAACTACCCAATAAAAAAAAACCCTATGCTTTCAAACTACGTACTTTTAATAAATATAATTACATTAAAAATTAGAATCAACTAAATTACAAATTATAAAAGTTAATAAGGGAAACAATTCCATCAACGTATAAATTATTTTTAGCCTAAGGCGAAATTCAAATTGCTTACTTATTAATATTGATTTTCTTGATAGTTATACATATATATATATTTTTTTTTTGGCACATCGACAGCTAAGGTCATTAGCGTCTTTCGAATATTATTATTATTATATATGTAGAAAAAAAAGTGAAGTTTATTCTATCAATATTAGAATGAAAATACTATCAAATAAGTAATTAATGAATAGATAAACATATGCTATAAATATATATGTATAATCACTGTTTTATTTTGTATTTTTTTTTTATTTAAGTAAAAAAAGAAAATTATATAGTCAATCTTTATGGATATAAGGAAAATAATAATCGTTTTTAATGAGATACATTGCTTTCAATTATATTTTATGATTTGTGGTTCATACATAATGTGCGAGGCAAGACAGTTAACTACTATATAGCAGGGGTAATCAACTTTTCAAATCAACAATTCTTAACTCGTTTACTTATATATTATGTTAAATATCTTTTATACTTCTTTTATATTTTTGTATTGTTTAATTAATAATTAACTCATTCCAGCGTATAAGAGTTGTAACAAGGGAGAAGGGAAGTGGATCCTGAATTTTTTTTTGAAAACAAAGAGTCGCAAGAATGGTTTCTCTTGAAAGAATCTTGCAGAGTTGACTTGTGTGTAATGGCATCCAGCAGAGAGAAGAGAGGCTCTCTCTGGTTAACAGAGACTACTCTCTTACTTAGGCAGGCTAGAGTGGGAGAACCTGTGTATATAAGCCAGTGAGAATCTATCCAGAGGATATCTATCAGATTCAACCATACATCGCATCGTGTCATATCTCTACTCCCACCTTTTTTTCTAACAGTTTCATTATAAAGTCCAGTGCAGTTAGTGTAAACTTAGCTACATTATATTAGTGTCTTCATATCTCGTTCATTCAATCAAACCCAATTTCTCTCCTCATCAACTCCATTATATGTGCCTTTTGTTCAACTTTAAATCAGCAAAATACTACAATCATTCAAAAAATTACCATTGCTTGTCCGGTATTAGTATTGCTAGAAGAAGCTGATACTGTTTTCATATAGAGTCTATTTCGCGTCTTTGGAAATAAAGGAAATAATAATTGACCCCCACCCTTCATTGTTCCCAGGCATGGGAACTATTTAAACAGAACAAAATCGAATTCAAAATAAGAAATGATGGCTACACTTCAGCAATATATAACCATTAGCGATTTATCGTGAAGATTGAGGGAATTTTGGGAGCGCACCCAAAATTTAAGTTGTTACATATATAGTGAAATTATAACAGCATTTAGTAATAATCTTTATATTATAAAGGATATTGACAAAGTAATTAGTTCCGGTTATATTATGTACTATAGAAATATCTGTTCCTTTAATTTTCACAGTCCATAAACAGGATGTCCCAAGGTATATGGATAACGACTTTTGCTCGGAAACTAAGATAGCTAGAAAAAAACTAAAAAATACGTGTCCCCGTAGTTTTTTTGTTAGAAACCCTAATTTAACTTGCAAATTTGTTTTGGTGGTTCCAGAAGCGAGATATAGGCACCAACTCTATTTTTTCAAATGGAGAGGTGTGGGTTTATTTAAGAAATAGCTTCCTCTATTTTTTGTAAGAAAAATTTACTTGAACAGTTATTTTTCTTTGAGCGATATTTTACAAGTTATGAATGAAAACATGATTCCTATTGAAACTTTCAAAATGATATTATAACGGTTTTTTTGATTGAATAAGAAGAAAAGTACTATTTTATTATAAATTTTACACCTCATTAATTACAGATTTTGCTCGAACTGGCCTCCACCATTAGAGATGCATACACATGCTTTTTCCTGCCGACCTTACCTTACCTTACGACCAAAGAAATACATCTCTAATGGTGGAGGCCAGTTCGAGCAAGATCTGTAATTAATGAGGAGTAAAATTTATAATAAAATAGTACTTTTCTTCTTATTCAATCAAAAAACCGTTATAATATCATTTTGAAATTTCTTATAGGAATCATGTTTTCATTCATAACTTGTAAAATATCGCTCACAGAAAAAAACCGTTCAAGTAAATTTTTCTTACAAAAAATAGAGGAATCTATTTCTTAAATAAAAACCACACCTCGCTATTTGAAAAAATGAAGTTGGTGCCTGTATCTCGCTTCTGGAAACACCAAAACAAATTTGCAAATTAAATTTGGATTTCCCAAAAAAAAAAAAAACTACGGGGGCACGTATTTTTCAGTTTTTTTTCTAGCTATGTTAGTTTCCGAGAAAAAGTCGTTATCCATATACCTTGGGACACCTGTATTTTATATAATTCTCATATCAATAAAATCAAAGCAGTCTGACAGTTACATTTGGCTTCCAAACGTCATACCAGATTATATATTAAAGGAAAAAAAATTGTTTGTGGTAAAGAACATTGTTTGTGTTGTTCACGAGAATGTAAAGAGGATGTTGCTCACTTTTTATTAAATTGTTCTTTGTACTCTAATGTTAGATGAACGTATTTAAGCAGATATATAAAGAACTTAGATGATTATAACCATATTATTTCTGTTGAAAAATTAGATCATGTCTACTTTTATATCTTAAACAATCTCAAGTTGAGGAAATTGAAATTAAGTACGAATTGATCATTCTAACTTATATTGAGAATTTAGCCATATGATCGTCTAAATATTGTTTGTATATAACTTGTATTGAGGTATTTTGTAGTGCGTAATGAATTTTTCTTTTTAATTTTTTGAATTCTATTTTGCTGCTTTGATTTTTATTTGCTGTTATTCTGCTTACAGTTTGGTTTTTAGTTTATGTTTATGTTGTATATAGATGTGCGAAGATGCATAGGGGAGTAATAGATAGAATATTGGGGGAAAAAATAAAAAATTGAAAGGAGAATAAAAGGAATTGATAGACCAGGCAGAAAAGTTAGATATACAGCTCATAAAGTAAAATACTTACGTATATTTTTTTCTTTGTTGCTTAGTTTTCAGCTACCTCTATATTAATTTGAATTTTTGTTCATATAATCTCTTTATTTTACCCAACTTCCTGCAGTAAGCCTATTAGGCTTCAATGGAGTGTTTATAATAAATAAAAATGAATATATAGGGAAATTATGGAAAGAGTAACTAACAGTAATGAGTAAGGTTAATTACCGTTAAAAGAGGTGAAAATAAATCTTCATCCCAGTTCCATTTTCTTACATTTTGTCTCAATCCTTTAACCGGAAACATAAGTTTATGATTTTGTCGAATAAAAAGAGGTTCCGTAGAAAAATTGGAGGGAAATCCAGAAGACTTAGAAAAAGTAACCTTATCCATTAGTCAATTCTCCACATAAGACTAGCCGCTAAAGAGCTGGAATAGAATAGGTAGATGATTGTGATTAGGAATAGGCTTTTGGAACATAACTCAGAAAAAAGAAAGGAAAGATGGAAACCCCTTAAAATAATAGGTTACCCATGTATTGGAATCGGATGTCTCGGTATCGGGAGTTGAAGTGAGGAATAAGTGATTGTTAGAGAGTTTTAGAGAGTTGTTATTCGAAATACGAACTACTGATTTAAGAAAATAATTTAAAGTGTTTGATGCACAATTGTAATGAATATAAGAATTATGAAATGATTAATAAATATTAAAGAAATAGTGTTTAAAACCTTGAATAGGGACGCGCTCGGGATGTGTGAAACTCAACTGCTTGATAACTGATGTGAACTGATGTCGTACTGGAACTTAAGTGATGTATAACTGATAGAATACTGATGGAATACTGATCCCCTCTTCCAGTGGAGCGACGTTTATATTTGCATTACTCACACATCGGCTGATGTGTAAGTACGTGCCACACTAAGACATCTCTCGTAATATATTGACCTCGGTAGTTAACAAAGGCTGGGATGGCGACGCTCTGATGACAGATGGTGGCCAGGTGGCCTCTTGAGTGTACATTGACCCTTGTATGAAGGAAATACAGGCCAGGTGTACATTGACCCTTGTATGAAAGGTTTTGCCGGCGGCGGTTCTCTTGACTGTATATTGACGCTTGTTTGAAAGGGTTTTGCCGCGTTTTGACCTGCAGATAGCGGCTGGCTGGAACCACTAGTTATAATTTCTAGATTTATAAATTATTTAAAAATTATATCTTCTTTCTTCTTGCCGTCACATCACACCCAAGATTAATATAATAGCTTGTAGAATCATCAGAGATATATTCCGTGATAGCCTGCTTCTTTTTGTGGTCATCGATCGGTTTCAGGCGTTCACCCATCTTCAGGATACATGATAACACAGACATGCACAGGGCAAATTCAGTTTACCCATTATTGTCCTTAAAAGACATTTATTTGAATGCCCTTTTGTAAAGGCCTGGTTTCATTGAGTTTCCGAATCTTTCTTTTATGAAGGAGATCTGTGCAGAATTGCAAACTTTTTTAAAGACCTAGGATTAGATATTATGGATTTATAGAAGAGGTTTTCCGATATACGAGGCATGTCCAGTAAGTAAGTGTACTGAATTTTTGTAGGTTACAAAAATTTTTATTTGAACAAAAAAATTACCTGGTTACATTAGTACATATGTAAACTATTTTTCGACATAGTCACCATTCCTCTCAATGCAGGTGGTGAACCGGGGTATTAACTTTTTGATGCCTTCCTCGAAGTAGTTTCCCGCCAACCCCTTCGTTCACTTCTCCACCTCCCCCTTCACCTCCTCGTCGGTTGAAAACCTTTTTCCACCCATGTGCAGCTTCAGGGAGGTAAAGAGATAGTAATCTGAAGGTGCTAGGTCAGGGGAATGCGCGGGGTGGTTCAGGACATCCCATTTAAACGAGGCAAGCAGTGTGTGGTCTGGCATTGTCGTGCAGCAGGCAACTCCCTTTGTCAGCATGCCTCTTCTTTTGTTCTGAATCGCCCTCCGCAACTTTTTTAGGGTCCCACAGTATCTTGAAGAGTTGATGGTCTCACCTTGAGGCATATATTCAATTAAAATTATGCCTTGACAGTCCCAAAACACGGATGCCATGATTTTCTTGGCTGAAATTGTGGTTTTGAACTTTTTGGCGGAGGGTGAAGAGGTGTGACGCCACTGTTGAGACTGCCTTTTGGTTTCAGGTGTGTAGTGTGCAACCCAAGTTTCATCTCCAGTAATGATGGAGCGGAGAAATTCATCTCCATGGAGTTTGTAGCGTCTCAAAAACTCTTGCCCGACCTTGAATATTTCACACTTGGCGGGAGATTGGATTGACATTTTTCACGAAACGTATTGTCGCGTCGACAGTTCTCAACGTACTGACCTCGAACCGGTCTCGTTGCGGAGGGAGGAATCAGGCTACACGACAGTGTAGCCAACATGTCGAAAACAAAATCCCTCCGGCCGTGAGAGCCTCAGTACACTTACTTTCTGGACATGCCTCGTATAT
>JAAEAF010007212.1:0-71972 GCA_011037195.1 Triatoma infestans
AAAAAAAAAACATAAGAGTGCAATATAATACCTACCTGCCAACGTGCAATATCCGGTCGCAGAGGGGCGATGGAGTTAACAGTGGACTATGCAAGATGATCGACTGCGACACCTCATCAACACAAGTTTTTTGTTTTGACTTAAGTAAAACAAAATGAGAAACTATTGTTTCGACCAAATTATTGGCCGCTTTTTTTTAAAAAAAAGAAAAGAATAAAATGAAATAAAAAGGACAACTAAACGAACGAAAATGAAGGCGCAAAACAATAGGAAATCCTGAAACTTCGGCTGAGAAGCGACTTCGGTTTGGTTTGGAAAAAGAAACATTTTTTCTCGAACCAAACTCAGTAGGCCACAGCAATCGGACAAAATGCCTCTTGACGTAGCATGAAAACTGAGAAGACAGACCTCTTATTCTGTGGTCAAGTCAAGGAGTATAAAACTAGGCCCTTACACCCTATAACCAATCGACTGGCGAGATCTGTCAGCGTTGTTAATGTCTCAATGGCAGAAGAAATTGCAATATCGTCGGCTTATACCAAACCAACTTTAGCGATATCAACTCTAATGAATCAGGATTTCCTAATGTTTTTAGATCATGATGGCTGGGAAACCTGAAAATGAAGTAGCTGTCTAAAATGTATGAGTTGTTACCATTTAAACAAAGTCTGTAGTTCTGTTGAACTAAAAATCTAACTTTAAATACGAGGCAGTGATCCCGAAATAATGTAAAATATCAGACAGTTTTCGTTAATAGCATTTTGTGGACATGTTTGCCATGTTTGTTTGTGTATGTCGCCTATCATTCGGATGAAACCTTATAATAAATGCAAATTCGGATTACACAAAGACAGTAAGTTTTCTCACTATGTTTCTTAGCTCTCTTAAAGTTTACTAATTTTTTGAAAATAAATATAAAAATAATCCCTGATGTACGAAATGAACGAATAATCTTCGCTGCAAGTTTACATTACATTGAGTTGACAGCAAGAAGAAACATCTTAGTAGAACTAAGTACTCTTATACAATATTTCTAACTGACGTGAAATTAGAAGCTATATTATTATTATAATTATTTATAACACCAAATATTATTACTGGTTATATTTTTTTCTTTTAATTTCACTTTTTAATGGTAATAATGTTTATTATTATAATCATATTATTAATATGATAATAATTTTAATTTTTAAAATAAACACTTTTAGCTTAGAGTAGTACTTTCATTTGCCGAGTTGAATTTGATAAAAGATTTATAACACTTTTAAAATATGCATGAAAATTGCTCTCAAAGATGAAAAAAATAGGAACGTAGATTAAAGATCTATTCATTAATAAATTACTATTTGCCGATGATTAGGTGATATTAACACTCTCTAAAACAGACAGGATATTAAGTTTTGGATGTTAGTAGAAGAATAGATTATACAATCAACATGAATAGGACGGAGCAACTTGCGACTTCAGGAGGAGCACCAATGATAAAGATATGAGAGGACGGACAATGAATCAAATCCATTGCAAATCTAAAAGATCTTTTAGTGGCTCCCCGTTATCAGTGTTTGTATTAAATAGAATTTGTATTCGCCTATTCAATGTGACAGTGTAAGTGAGCATGAACAAGGAGCTGAGCTAGAGTTTGCTGTAAGAATGTTAAACCTAAATATTTGCTCACATCAACTACCTCTAGAGGCTCCATATTTATAGTGCATAAGATGCCATTGTAAGTGATGTTCATGTTGTTAGACGGGATGCCTGCAGGCACTCCAAGATCCCAGAACATGTGGTTAGTCTACGATCCCCCTACGAAGAATCAATTATAAAATGTGGGACCCAATTTAAATGTAAATTAGCATAAAGTACTCGAGTTGATTATTGATGAGATAACGGTTTCAGATCTCTGGTCCAGAAATTCTTCCCAATATAAAAAACTTAATATGTAAAGCTGACTTCCAGCTTTATAATCTAGATTATAACTACTTATAAAGAAGAGAACAGACTAGACCAGATAAAGTGCCAGTTCTATCTCTGAAGGAGATACTTCAAGGGTTGTACCATTTCTCAATGCAATGAAAATGATTTTTTGTGGTTGGGCCCGCGCGCTGGAAAGCATCAGAATATTTTCCGTGATAATCTTCATTTCGTGGTAATCGACCGGATTCGGGTGTTCGCCCAACATCAGAATGTTTGATAAAATAGTGCCATAACACAGATTTCCATAGAGTTATAAACTGATTTTGCTTTGTACAAGTCTGTGTTTATGGCACTGTTTTATCAAAACATTCTGATGATGTGTGGATGACCACAAAATGAAGCAGGCTATCACGGAAAATATCTCTGAAACAATGAAAATGAGTTTAAATTATTTCTTGAATATATGGTTCTTACAATTAGAGGAAATAGAAAGTTATCGCTAAAAATGTCCAAAATAAAGAATAATGATACTGAGTTAAAAGTCTGTCTCAGATGTATGGACCTAGAACAGAAGAAGTAAGATGCTGTTATTATTATAAATATGGATGATGGACCAAACTCGTAATACTTATGTATGAAAAATTGTGTTAAAAGAGATTATACCGAATGAAACTGCAATTACCTCGTTATTCTGTAAATAACAGTAAGAATTTTTTATCAATGACTTAATAATGAATTATATTAAAATTAAAGAAAAATGAAGGTAAGGCTCAAATACTTAATCACAACAATGCTTTGAATCTATCCACAAATTTTGTCTCTAACTTAAATTAAACATTTCTTTTAAGCTTCTTGGTGCCATATTTTATGAAAGCAAGTAATTTATATTTGAATTGTAACAATATTATATATTAAAATTTTCACGCCTGAGATTTTGAAAAAATATCCTATCAGCATAACATAGATAAATAGCTATTATTGAAAAACATATAATTTTACCTGTGGAGAAATAATATACCAAGCTCCAAGTTTCAAATCTATGGAGGAAACTGAAGGTTTAGAGCTGCACAAATATTTGATTATCTTATAACAATCAAATGTCTTCATTCCATTATTCACTTCTTCAACATCTAAATTTGCAGTTGGCACTGATTTAATAAACCTTATCTTCGGCTCAATTCTCTAAGAAATAGAAATGAAGGTTTAATGTTTCATTCAAACTGCTGGTCACTTTTCACATAATCGCTGTGTAATAATAATAATAGTGTTTTATTTAAACAAAAGTTACAATTGAATACAATATGAAATTGGTTACGAACACTTAGGCATGGACTCTCACCAAGTCCGTCCGCCAAGTTGACTCTCACTATTAATAATATTTAGTGCAAAATAAATCTTCAAACAATCAAAATCTTTTTTATTTTATAACTTCCATAATATGCAGACTCATAAACATAATCAAATTTAATTTTTGAAAAATGTACATAATAACTAAATATATAAGCTTATCTCTTATTTTAAGTAAAATGAAAAACAAAATAAAATGAAATACGCAACATTGACAATTATAGAATAAAAGATGGGGTTCGGTTATTTATTAAAAATTAAATTCGCTAATCAAAAAATGTCTATACTTTAAGGCACATTCGGTGTACTTATATAAATTTTCCCATCCATAATCGCCATTAAGGTATTTTATTACTTCGTCATAGCTAATAAGCCGTTGTCCTAACCATCTCAGCCTGAACTCTTGTAATATTGGACAAAACCCTATAAAATGAATTACATTTTTTACTGCACCTAAATTACATAGTGCGCACTTATGCGCTCTCTCCTCCCTACTGATATTGTAATTTAAGTTCAGCGACTCTCCTCTCAGTTTCATGATTATTGACATCTTCCTACTATTATTTACATCGTTAATGTAATGTTTACCAACTAAACTAGTATTTAATTCTTTGTACAATACATGAAATCCAGAGCAGGTAGCGCTAGACCTTAGATTATGCTCGAATTCCCTGTTTGTTTTCTAACAGTTTTCCAAATAATTCCCTATCGTCAATGTCCCTATAGTTAAACATTGGTAGTCCATATTTATTACATAATTGTTGGAATTCTTTGTACCAATATATTTTTTTATGAATAATTTCTTGCGCTACCAGTTTAACGAGACGCACTTGGGGCATTACCATCACTTTTTTAATATAATTATAATGCATTTTGAGAGTGAAATTGAAGAGTGGTTTTACATTTGTTTCCGAGTATATAATATAGTGAGTCATATTCCTGGGTAATATGAACAGTTTCTTAAGAAAAAATGTATTAATTTTCTTAACATTTTGGTGCCGCTGGTGGTCCCATACTTGTGCCGCATAGCACATTATAGCCCTCATTACCGAGTCAAAAACCTTAAATTTAGCAATCAATGTAACGTCTTTGTTGCTAATAAAGTGCCTGTAATTTATCAAAATTGCCGTCTTCGCTATGCCCAGTTTCTCTTCAAAATGTTTAGTTAGTGACAACTGTGGGGTCAGCCCAACACCCAGGTACTTATAATATTTTACTATCTCTATATTTACTACCTCTATAATCGCTGTGTATTATAATGCACATTGTAGAGTATGTGGTCTTATGTAAAAGACGTGATTGTGGTTTTTCTGCTTATGAGTAGGTATACTAAATGGAAAAAGTTGCACTATGAACATGTATTGCCAAAACTCGTTTTAAATGTTAGTCGACCTTCCAAAGTAGGATGTTTATTTTATCTCTAATCAAACGAATAAACCGATCATATCAAACTTCTGGCAAGTAAAATATTAAATAATCCGTAATTCAGCTTCCAAAATATTGTTAAACGAATACTATACCTTGTTGAGGTAGATCAGAATTCGAAAGAAAGTGTGATTACAGATTGGAAGATCATAAATTATCTGGCACAAATCAGATAAAGATGAACATTCCAAAGGTGGCAGTCCATATTTAAGTAGTGTGAATATAGAATCCATTGTGGTAACTGTATTTGCATGTTCTGTTGAATTATTTATCTTTAACATATTGTTACCTAAAAAAATAAATAAATAAAACCAACATTACAGTGTATAACCAAGTACTCGGATTGCATCAACGGTGGTACAAATGTGACGAAATATTAATTTCTAATCAAGATTATTCAGTTCACCGAAAACTAAATATGGAAAATAGATTTTAACTTATATCGTTACTGCTTTCCGTGAGGAGCAGTAATAAGCCTTAGTTAATCACTCCAGAGTATATATATAAATTTTGAGTAGAATAACTTAAATTTTAATGTTAATAGACATTCAACACAATTTCTTTCGTAACTGTAAAATGAATTTTTAAAATAGACATATTCTTCTAAGAAGCAGGATTCTTGTAAAATTATCATCGTACCAGACTTAGAATTTAATTGATGAGTGCAGTCGTAAAATAAAGAAAGTAAAAAAAAAATTAATTACCGTATAATGGAGTCGCCGGTATCGAGATGTGACAAAGTAAATGGTGAAGGTTAGGAAAGTAGTGAAAAGAGGTTTCATTTTAGAATATTATTACTTTTTAAATAAGAAAATTTAAGTTAATATTGAGATGTTATAGAATACTTTAATTGGAATAATATTGACAGAATAGGAACAAACAAGAAGTCAACCTTCTAGCAAACTTATATACATATATACGTATATGATATCGGCCGAATCCGATTTCAGGCCGAACTAGTTTTGCCTAGGCCAAACTAGTTTAGTCAACACGTGTTAGGATCAACTAGTTTATCCTAGGCACCATCAGTTTGTCCTGATAATAATATTCACAGCTCAGGCTAGACTAGTATTGCCTAGGCCAAACTGATTGAGTCGTTGTAAGTGACAAAAAAATTCGTTGCAAGACAATAAATCGACAAAATGGTCCAATGGTTAACATAAATATTTTAAGACTTAACTCGTAACTTAATGGTTAACATAAATGTTTTGAAACTTAACTTTTAACTCAACACTGATAAACATATGTTAGTAAATTTGTCACGTTTGATTTTAGTACACGTTTTATATTTATTGCTTTCTATTTATGAACTTATTTTCTTAGACTATTATTTAAAATAAGTTTGTAAAACCAGACTGAAGTGTGAATTTCATTATCAGGGGAAACTGATATTGCCTAGGTTAAACTAGATGATCCTAACACGTGTTGACTAACTAGTTTGGCCTCTAGTTCGGCCTGAAATCTGATTCGGCCGGCAACATATGTGCGGGATGGCTGCCAAGTGATGTATATCCAAAATTCCAGTTTTCAGGAGAGCAATTTTAAAGTTTGCAGCTCAAATGATATATTTCTTGAGTAAATTATGGCACGGCAATAACTTGAAAATGTAAAGTTTCAAAAGAATGTATAAATCTAGTGTTGAAATTTTTTTTAACTATCTCTTAATTGGCACTTCCATAACCACGATCTTAAAAAAAAAAGAAGATGCCTCCCCTAATTAAAACAAAATAAATTGGAAATGGGAATGAAATTAAATAAAAGTTAATATATACACGAAAAACAGTACTATCGTGTATTGACATGAAATACAAATAAAAATAAAACTGAAAGTACAAAATTCAAATTCATACGTCTCTCACGTTATTATAGTTCCAACAAATTCTTCTCACCACTTGAAAAGTTGCCAGGATCAGTTTGTAAGTCCAGAAAAAAAAGATGGTGGCAAGGGTGTATAAAATGCAATAGGTCCGCCATATCTTTTTCTTTGCTTCTGTGACGAATTTTCCACCAGGGTAAGCTGTTTCAAGTTGATGCAAGATCAGGCTCAGTAACATGCGTCCAGCCATACTTCCAGAAGCACATCCTTTTCTCAAATCAAGCTCCTCAAATTCAATCATGTCATTCAGGTTTTCTTTATAAAAAAAATAGATGTTCCATGCGCCTTGTCGTACTTGATATGAACCAGTTGCTTTCATTTCCAGCCAAATTGTTTTCCTCTTCGTGATACACTCTTGAAGGCCTTTAATTGTCAGAAAATCACAACGTTGCATTTCATAAACCACAAACTTATTTGTTCTTTGGGCTTCCTTCATCACATTATACCAATCCTTCGGTATGTAAAACGTTCTATCCCTACTGGTAGTTTCAACACACCCAAGATCACCTCGTGGTTTTGACCGATTATTATTGGACAGAACATAACGCAGAAGTGTGACGGCTGCATTCCAGTTTCGATTATGTCCAGTGCATCGGACCAAATCACAATATGCTTTATATCAGAGACATTTTCCGTGGTAGCCTGCTTCATTTTGTGGTCATCGACCGGTTTCGGGCGTTCGCCCATCTTCAGGATGCGTTTTTCAGACAGTGTGACAACACAGACTCGAGAGTAACTTAGTTTCACACTAACTGAGGTGTATTTTTAAAATACTAAACTCTTAAACTAGGTAAAGGGATGTGGCCAAATGGGTGGGAAAACACGTGTTTGGGTTGTTAAAAGGGCAAATTCTTTTCTTACAGTGGACACAACACGTGGGGGTCTAATCTTTAAACTCTGTTGTTGGAGGGAGATTTACTTTACAATTAACTAACCAAAATATAAAGAATATAAGAAATACACAAAATAAATTTAAATAAAATTAAACAACGATTAAACTAACATTTAAAATTCATTCATTCGTTTAAAATTGAACAATTTTTTATAATTAAGTTTTTCCAGTTCCAAAGAATTAAGAAATTCCAGTCATTCTTTCACTTTTTCACGCAACCTTCACATCCTCGCAAGCATGTATACCTAATTATGGTTTTATATAATTAAGTTTTTTATTATGCATCCCACAAACCATATCACATCATCATTCACATACATCATCCAAATACGCACTTTTTATATATATATATCTAAACTAGTAAATTTAAATAAACTAGTAAATTTATATATACATAGTAGATTTAAAACTAAACCTAAAAATCTATTTAAGAACTATTTGTTGCGTGTGTAATTGTGTTTCTGTTGCTATTGTGGGAAGAGTGTTCTGAATAATGGTTCACTAGCAAATTTTGTCTGTTCATTTATTAAGTTTTGTGTTTTGCGTTTATATATTTCGAGTTGTTCTACTATGTCAAGTCGTCGTCCTTTGTGGCCAAAGTGTATTAGTTTCATCGTGGTCGTTATGTCATCGGGTTTGTGTTTGTTAGTGTTTAGGTGATTGGCGTAATTTGAGTCAACTTTGTTGTATTTGTATGATCTGATGTGTTCGGTAAATCGTTCCTTGATTTTTCTGCCGGTCTGCCCCACGTAAATGTTGTCAAAGTCCAGGCATTTCAACTCGTAGACCCCACTGCTGTCACACACGTCAGTGAACTCGGTACGAGTGCGGAGTTTGTTGCCCAATTTGTTGTTTGTCCGGAAGGATGTCTTAATGCCCAGTTTTTTGAAAAAATTTGTGAGTTTGTTCGTGTGGCTTCCAAGATATGTGAATGTGGCGAATTTGTCTGCTGTTTCTTTGTCAGTCCTATTTCGGTGGTGTGGTTCGTTTTTGAGGAGTTTATTAACGATGTTTGTATTGTACCCATTGTTTTCAGCTATTTTGTAGATTGTCTGCAATTCTTGTGCGTGGTTCGCGGGTGTGAGGGGTGTGTATTTAAGTCTGTTCGTTAGGTGTCTAAGTGCAGCTAGTTTGTGTTGGGTGGGGTGGTTGGAATTGTGCAGTATGATAGCATCCGATGTAGTTGCTTTTCTTTATATTCTGTACTCTATTTTATGGTCGATTCTTGTGAGTTTCATGTCCAAGAAGTTGAGGGTGTTGTTCGTTTCCTTTTCGTATGTGAATTTTATTTTCTTGTTTATGTTGTTAAGGTAATGTACTATTTTGTCTACGTCTATGTCGTTTTGCAATATGAGGAATAAATCGTCCACGTATCGTGCATAAAACGTTACCCCGAACTCCTCTTTCAGTTTGGGTACGTAAGTTTCCTCCATGTTTTGTATAAATATTTCTGATAGTATGGCCGATGTGGGGTGCCCCATTCCCAGTCCGTCGGTAGCGAGGTAGAACTTGTTGTTAAATCTAAAGTAGTTTTGTGTCGTTGTGGTTTGTACTAAGTTCGTGAGTTGGTGGACGAATTGCATGGATTCTTCTCGTTCCAACTTCTGTTTCATTAAGTCCAGTGTGTCCATGACTGGTATTGAGGTGTATAGGTTGGTAATGTCGAGGGATAGCAAACGGGAATTGGGGGTGAGTTTTATATTTTCTGTTAACTGGATTAGGTGTTGTGTGTTTCTTATATTGTAAGTGTCATTCAGTTTTACTTTGTTTTTTATTACCGTTGCTTTTATCGGTACCGGGGTTTATCGGAGTGTTGGCCACGCTGCCGGGGCTCCCAAACACACGCTTACAGCCCTTTTCAGGGACACCTCGACTCACTTACTGCGAGCTTGCACAGCCTACCAGGGCGGCGCAATTCACTTACCTTCTTCGACGAACGAGTAGAGTGTGCGGCTCTTTTCAGGGCCACACCAACCTACTCGCTGGACAGTGCCACCAGCATAAAATTGCCCTTAGTCAGGGTAGTGGCTCTTTTCAGGACCACCCTATACTGTTCGCAGTCTGCAGAGCCTTACTAGGCCACACATATTTTTTTATCTTTTTATTGTTGAGTACCGGACTAAGTCCTTCTTCTACTGGTACCAACAAGAGTGAATGAACCACTGGTACCAATAGGGAATCAGTGAAGGAAAGTTACTACCGACACATTTTTAATACTACGTTTAACTTACACTTTCAGAAACCGAGAAAACATACATTAAAAAAATGGATACACCTCTAGCACACAACAGCACATGGAACACCAAAGTAAACAACGTTAACAGGCAGCGTCAGCTGATCTCACTGACATGAATACTTAGACTTGGACCACTTGATTTCCAAGGTGCTTAGCATTTTCGTTCAGTGTAATTACATTCAGCCCTATCTGTAAGCGGACTTTTGAACTAGGACCCATGCCACTTGTCGGATACAAAGAACTGCATGTCTGGTAATGATAAGGGTGTAAATCCATTTTTCAATTTTTGTGACTTACACCACTTGGCAGCCAACCCGCCCATATATTAATGTACATCATCATCATAATCGTGCGCTTCTTTTACCGCCTTAGCGGAGTGAGGCTCCCTTCATTTTGTACCTTTTCCTCCATCTCTCTCTGTACTCCATCGAAGCTCTGCTATATCCCCACGCAATTCGTCTTTTTCCGCACGCCTCTTTTACACCCTCCTCTTACATGCATCGCGATCTACCTCTTCCTCTCCGTCCCTCTATCTGTGCTTCATATGCCATTCTAGCCGTTCTGTTGGAATCCATCCATAGAACATTAGGATCCATCCGTAGAAGGGGAAGCCCCCCAACAGGACTGGGCTACACAGGCCGATCCCCTGAGCAGCTGAGATTAAATTATCACAACTCAGATATTAATATACATACATACATACGTATATATATATCGTATATAAACATATGTTACATATATTATGTATATATACAAAACTGGGGGTTCCAAACTCGTCTGCTTATCTAAAAACTAAATAATCTTGATAATTTTGGCGTATTTTGGGGTACACGGCAAAAACAGAAAAACTTTTGAAAATCTGTCATGGCATGAAGCATATAAAAAAAAGTTTTAGAAATGCTTAAACGCTATTGTCTTAACTAATTTTAGAGAAATCATTTTACAGAAATGACAATATTGCATTTGTGACAGATTTTTCAAATCTGGTTCCCACTAGAAATAAATGATTTGGGGAGCCCTAAGTTTGGGGATAACGAATTTTAAGTGTCTTAAAACGTAGAATTGCATTAAGTTCTCTAAAAACTACATAATGGAAATATTTACTAATTTTTAATGTGAAAATTAAAACAAAAATTAAACGACTATAATAATTAATCAATAGAAAACCGGTGCTATACATTTATTAAAATACTTTATTCACATTTCGAATATTTTTAAGATAAAAATGCTAAAATTTTGTTTGTATAATTTCTCTGCAGAGTGTTCACTGAACTGAATATACTTCACAGGACGCTTAATATACTGCTATCTACCAAGTAGGTTATGAAAAATGAGGAAAACAAGAGTAATAATTCTGGCAAGGGCAGTCTATCAGACAAATGGCAGTTAAAAGATGGAGACAGATTTTCTATATTTAATACATATTGCGACGAAATAATGTCTGTATTGATTCGGCAAGATCAGTGTTGAATTGTAAGTTATTTTGTTACATTAAACACATTATTACATATTTCGTATTTAATCCCATATTTCCAATCTCTCAAGATTAATGAAGTGTATTAAATACTCTACCCCTTAGTGTGTCCCCTTTATAGTGAAAAGTGCCATATTATTTTGTGATACATTAATCTTTTAGCTACTAAAGGCCGAGCCAGGAGATATTGTTTACGGCTCAAACGCGGAAGATAGACATTAATTAATTTTACTTTTTAGTTATTTAATTCTCTAGCTTTCCATATGATTTACTTTTATATTGATGTTTTATAACTTTGTGATGAATCAAAGCGTTCTTTAATTTCAATTTAAAATATCTGTTACAAATACATAGGTATGTAGTATGCTTAGTCTAATATGGCTCACACTTTTTCCAACTAGTAATATTACTATTTAAAAAAATTAATGTTTCAGTTGTAACTTTCTTTTACTGGCAAAACTTTTAAAATGGCAAAACTTGAAGTGGATCTCCTTAAAAACAAAAATCCTGAGCTGGAGAAAATAAGGAGTGAAGTGTTACATTCCAAAGGAGAAGATGAAAAACTGGCGAAAAATTTAGCCTCCCAACTGTCAACAATTCATGCAGCCTATTTGTTTAGTGGTTGTGGAAGGTCAGCTTTGGCGCAGATTTGTACTGTAATATCTTCCACACCAGCTTGTTCGAATACAGCCGCTACATCATCTTGGAAAGACCTCGGCTTTCACCTGGGTTTAACTTTTCATCAGATATGTGTGAGTTCTGAACAAAATTTAATTCATTTAATTATTTCATCGACAATTTCTTTGATATTCGTCAATCAGCATATTATGTAATACTTTTCGCCTATTTTTTATTTTTTTTCTCCTGCAGTGTATAGAAAACTACAAATATTCTGATTGTACGGAAAATGTATTGAAGACATACGCCCAAAATATGAATGCTGCAACTTTAGACAAAGTTATAATGGCCCTATATGAACTCAAACGTTACGATGCAATCAGTATGGCTTATCCATACTTAATAGGTAAATCATTTATTTTATTGTTAATAATTTATTTTATTCATGATAATCCTAATGAAACCCTATTTAGTAAGCGAATGTAAAAACTTAGAACTTACACATTTTATGCAATGTTAGCAGCGTTAGAGAATTTTAACATTTTAACGATAAAAAGTATGGAGAAAACAGGAATCTTGTGCGAATCTCATGACCTTCTCTTACTGTAATCATTTTAAATCTAATTGACAAATTTTCTTAAAACCTGTAATGTTTATTAAACACTTAGTTGTCTTAAGATAAAAATATAGATGTTGGGGATAATACTTTTGGGCAAAGGCCATCTGTATGTAACAACATTCTGTAACAGCTATCAGCACATCCCTTGCTTAGAGTTCATGTAGAAGCTATAAACAAAATTTGTTTAGAGTTAAAGTCTGACTTCATAGACACTCCAGACCAGAGTCCCCCTATGATCAGTTTTCTGGAAAAATGTTTCAAATAAAGTGATAGTTAATATTATATGTGCAGTAAGCATTTTATGTGTTAAACAAATCATGAAGTCATTGAAACTGAGATAATTCCGAAAACTTTTTCAGTAAATAGGCCTTTAATGGAGCCAAATATTAATTTTGTTACTGTACTTCATTATCATCATCAACAGTGACTCTACAGCCCACTGGTAAGCCTTGGTCTCCTCTTTCAAAAGTTTTTTCCAGCTTTTTCTGTTTTGTGCTGCTGTCCTCCAATTCCTGATTCCAAAATAGAAGCTCTGTCTCTCCTTACACCCTCTGACCTTCTCAGCTTTGGCCTCCCAGCGATAGCGCCCTCTTCCAATCTTATCACATGTCCCGCCCAGCTAGCCTACTGATCTTATTACTTTCACTACATCTGGTTCTTTGTATACATTTCCTAGCTCCTGGTTAGACCTCCTTCTCCAGGCGTCGTTCTCACGAACTGCGCCATATATTCTGCGAAAAACTTTTCTTTCGAAGATCAACAGATCTTCCTTTTTGGAGAGAGTTCAGGTCTCCGGGTCATATGTTAAAACAGGCCGTATTAGAGTTTTATAGAGAACGGACTTTGTACTTCTAGAAGTAAGATTGCTCTTTAAGTATGTCTGGAGGCCGAAGTAGCTGTTATTGTCGGCAGAATTCTCCTTTTGATTTCTAGGGATGTGTCATGAGTGGCACTGAGCAGCGAACCTAGATACACAAAGCTCTCTCTCTGTTCAAACGATAGGGCCCCCAGGAAATCTCTGAAGAATGGGTGCCCTATGTGCACATGTATTTGGTCTTGTACTGGTTTATTCTCAGTTCCAGTTTTTTAGTAACGGACGTTAATTTCAAAAATACTTCTTCCAAGGTTCTCCGGGACCTTGCAATTATATCTATATCGTCCGCAAACGCTAGTATTTGTACCAGTCTATTAAATGTAATGCCAGTGGTCCAGATCCCGGCATCTCGCACCACTTTCTCGAGGGCCAAATTGAAGAGCAAACAGACGAGGTCATTTCCTTTTCATTTCATTTCTTAGCTTGAACTCGAATAGTGCACCGCACATCGTCAGCGCAAACATGCTAATCATGCTAACTAGCTTCTTTGGACTCCATTTCCAGCATGGCGTTAAATAGTTCTCAGCAATTTATGCTGTCATTAGCAGTTTCAAAGTCGACAAATAGATAGTGAGTCTGCTCTTGAGGTTCCCTTGACTTCTCAAGAATCTGACCTAGAGTGACTTTCCCCGAAGAAACCCACACTGGTACGATCCAATCTCCCTCTCAGCATACTGGAGAAGCTTCATATACAAGATGTTGGAAAGTATTTTGTACGCGGGCTAGCAGCGTTTATACTTCTATAATTGCGGCATTCTAGTTGCTCTCCTTTCTTATGCAGCGGACAGACAATTTCGTCATTCCACTAATTTGGTAACTTTTCTTCTGTCCAAATCTGGAGAATCAATTCCTGCAGAAATTTAGAGAGACCAGTGCCTCCATGCTTAAATAACTCCGCAGGAAGCCCATCACCACCTGGAACCTTATTATTTTTCAATATCTCAGTATCTTCTTCAGGCGGTTCCATCAAGTCTCAGGCGTCATGCTAATTGCCTCTCTCACGTCTTAGGCGTTTTCAGATGTATTTTGGTTTAGAAGATCATCAAAATATTGGACCCATCTTTCCAACACTTTGGTTTTCTCAGAAATAATCGATCCTTGACTTTCCCTGCAAGCGCTTGTTCTTGGTTTAAATGATTTTCTCCCTACTTCACTTTTCGGAAGAAGCCTCGTATTTCATTGGACTTCTACTGTTCTATTTCCCTCATCTGCTCATTCATCCATTTCCTTTTCTTCATTCTCCTACATCTTCATTTCTTCACAATCTACATTGGCTCCCCTGTAAGATTTTGCGCTTAATAAGTTTGACCTATGTCTTGAATTTCCCACGAAATGGTCAATTTGATTCCGAGTATTGCCATCAGGCGACCTCCAGTTCTTCCTATGAATTTTTTTCTGTGGGAAGAGTGCAGTGCCAATTACCATATTCTGGGAGGCTGCGAAGTTAATTAATCTACTTCCATTATCGTTGTTATCATCGTGGGTGGTAGATAGGTTCCTTTCCTACTTTAGCGTTAAAAGGAGGATCGCCTGCTGTAATTTTGACGACTGCTTTTGGGCATTCTGCCAGTGCTCTTTCCAACATTTCATAGAAATGTTCTTTTTCAGATCCATCAGACGTTTCTGTAGGAGCGTGCACACTATATATGGTGTAGTTGAAAAAATTCTCGCTTATCCTCTAACTACAAAACCAGTTTCATAAGAGCGTAATATATAGTAGCAGCTATAATATATAGTACGCTTTCTCTTTTCCATTATTCCTTGACTAATCCAACGAATCTCGTGGATGGCAGCTATAACAGTTAAATTTGTGTCGATGTATCAAGTTGCATGCGTAATGCTGCGGGTCGGTACAAAAATAAAACATTCCATGTTCCTAATTTTTAAGTTCTTATGACGTCCATTGGTCATTTCCGTTGAGTCGCTCCAGCTGTTACTTTCTGTTGAGGTGTCGTAATCGGTTAGTTTAAGGTGTGCGGGTGATTGGCCCACACACCCGGGTCCGGCGGAGGGGCTGCCTCCTCAGGGCCTCCAGATTTGCTCCCTCTGGCCAGTAACGAGGATCAGTACGAGGACAGTAACCCTTAGTTTTGTAATGTATGTGCTTTCACTGTACTTCAATAGTATAAAAAAAAAATTGATAAAAAATAAAATTTATGAATTTAAATGAAATCAGGTATATTAATAAATTGAGGTATGAATCATTATAGTGCGAAATGTTGAGAATCACTCCAAGTGGCAGTTTAGTGAACCTTGCAACTCCTCTGAGCCATTATAAATCCCTCGAACTTGCAGTGGTAGGATCAAGGAACTCTTCTTAAATAAATTCCCCAGAACCCTTTAAATGAATTTCTCGTACGAACGTTTGAAATGATCTTTATAATAGGTAGTTGATATAACAAGTTTGAAAATCTGCTCACAGTAAACATAGTTTTTGACCAAACTTCTGAATTTTCGGTTTTTGTAATCCAGTTGATTTATGATCAACATTTCAATGGAATGCTTAAATTTAGCCTTGGAAAAGTACGCTAGACGTGAACAAGTAGTACGATCAGAGGAAGAGGATAGTGGATATCATAGTGTGGATGGTCTGGAGTCGGAGGAACCAACTCATGATGGTATATTAAGACCTTCTGGTTTAAGGCATCTCAGGTCACAGTTATACATTACTTTAAGGAATTTAGAAATAGCAATGTCCGATCAGACAGCGCTTGATGACAAAATTGAGGATAACCATCAGCAGGCAATGATTGCCAACAGGCCAAGACCACAGAATAAGGTAATAATATAAAGTGGTTTAATTCTGTTAACTTCGCACATAAATACTTGGCAAAAGTTTAATTATTTATTTATTATTATTTAATTATTTAATGAATAAATTCATATTCAAACAGAACAAATGTAGCAAGCGGGTAATGCTTACTTTTGCAAAAGATGGTGAAAAGATAGCGTACAATGTGGCGGCCCAGTTACGTAAAGCGAGAGGACAATATTTACCAATTGGTGTGCTCATACTGGACGAACACACTGAACTAGTGGAAGCAAATCCGGAGCAGTTCATCACTCATTACTTTCCCCGGGTAAAATCCTCTGTTCATTGAATGTCAAATTTTCTTAAAATTCTACTTGTTCAGTAGGAAGTAATTAAACCGTAAAGATTTAGTCACAATAGCTGTTATCGGCAGAATAAATTTTTCCACTTCCATAGTTTACTTTTTTTGATTGAAAAATGGCAATTAACTTCAAAATAAAAAGTTTGCTGCATTAAACTTAATTTTGATATTTTTTGCATTATACCAAAAAATAGACGGCAGAATTTTCTTTTACAGGGTGCCGCACCCATTGTCATACATTACATTAGGTTTTCGGATTGAGATTGCAATTTTTTAAGAACTGTCCAGAAGGTTTTCTTAAAATGCTAACTGTTTATTTTAATGAAATTTACCTGAGTGGGTAATATGCTGAACAGTTTTAAAGATGCAATAATATTTCCTGTTTAAAAAAAAGGGTGCATTAAATCAAGTATTTAACTACAGGGGCATCTCTCTACAGGAAACTGTTTACAGGATTATTGTTGGACAGAATTACGCTATGGGAGAATGATATGAATGTGCTGGGCGAATTCCAGGCGAGGTTCAGAAGGACTTATTCATCAATCGACAATATTAGTAGCTTGATGAGTATTGTTAAGATTAAATTGAGCACAAAAACAGAGGTCTTTGCTTTCTTCGTTGACCTGTCTGCTGCTTTTACATCTCGGTATGTCCAATAGGGTGGTGAACATAAGAAATTTGTATGCGGATAATTCGGCATCAGTGTGGTGCCTTCAGGGCTTGTCTGAACTCTTTCAGACATCTATGGGCGTTAAGCAGGGTTGCCTGCTAAGCGCGACATTATTCACATTATTTATTAATGATGTGATTGATTATTTAGATAGGTGGATTAATATAACCGGTAGCCGCATTAAGGCGCGTAGCTTATGCGGATGATTTAGTTTTGCTACCCCAGATAAGCTCAAGCTTCAAAAAATAATAGATTTCCTTGCGGAATATTGTGATGTCTGGAATTTGCTCATAAACTTAGATAAATCTAAAATTGTAGTTTTCAAAAACGGAGGCCTAGTACTATAAAACTAATAAAATAAAGTTGTGAATACATTTAAATATCTTGGGATTACCTTATCTTCTAAACTTTCTCTGGAGCAGCATTTAAAAAAAAAAACTAGGACATTTTGAATTTGCCATAATTAGTAATAGGTAATGTTCCTTTCCCCTCCAAATTAATGGGTTTCAATGCAGTTCCAATGGTGTTCCAAACTTAGCTATGGTGCCCAAATTTGGGGCCACCATAAGTATGATAGGGTTGAAATCCCAAGAAATTTTCTAATGTCAATTCATTTTATAAAAAAATGTTTTAATTTATCTAGACACACGTGGATATTAATATATATTTAGAGACAATTCTTTCTCCAACATATATTTATATATTTGAATTACATAAAAAGGTGTTTACATCTGCCACCTTCCTAATATTCTAATGTTCTTGCGAGGGAAATAATAAACAAACGAATATTTTGGTACGAGGAAGTGCAGGATGTTTGTAATAAAGTAATCTGAATATACAAGATATAATCAATAATGACATCTCATGTAATAAATACAAGCAAATATTAGGGATGAATAGAGGATAAAATCAGCAAGCAGTACAAGGTATAAACTGTATAATGAATTAGAGGTGGACAACTCTTGTATCTATATTTTAAATTTAGTTGGTAATTCCATTAGTTGTTTTTCAGAATAAGATGTGAGCTATTATATCTTAATAAGTACAGTTTTGCTGATCAGATCAATTTATATTCACTCTATAACAGAAACGAGGAAGAAGATTTCTTTCATTTTGCAACCATACGTCCTATTCTATAAGAATTCTGCTTGAACTATATTAAGAAAGGTTGATTAACTTACGATGAATTTAAAGACTTACTAAACGGTAAAGGCTGGGACTGTCTGGTGAAGTAGACTAAGTTAGCTTGGAAGTGTAGATATTCTTCTGTGTAGAAATTCAATGACTAGATGCAGAATTGGGAATATAATTATTGATTTTTCTGTTTGCTTTGTAGAGAAATAAGGCTACTGTAAAATCATTTTATTTTATTATTATAGCTTATCTTTTTGTCTAATTTTGTTAAAAAAAAAGAAAAAAAAAAGCTACAACCCCCTCAGACTTTCATGGACCAGTGAAATATATCTGGAAAAAACGAAGGAACGAATTTTTATTTTTGAATAAGGTCTATTATTATTAGCGGAGGCTAATAATTATTACAGTTATTAATATTATACTCATAATTATTTATATTAATATAATTGTTTATATTTATATATTATTTATAATTATACTGATAATTATTATTATTAATAAAACCTTATGAATATTTATTTAGGTGGACTATATCATCCCGATAATTACGCCCAAATATTTGGAAACTATTGACAAGAACAACGTTCCAGAGATCAGCCTGTCGTCTGCCATTGATACACGTTATGTACAGATGATACATACACTGATGGTTAAATATTATGTGGGCAATTCATGTAGAAATGATAAGTTCAGATCGATTATACCAGACTGTCATGTGGATTCCATCTTGCGTGATGAACGAATGAAGAGGGATCTTGTATTGCAAGCATTTGTCACGGAGAGCAAATTGGAAACGTTGGCAATGAGGATATTGAAGAAAAAGTAGATGCATATCTATCTGGAGGGCAGTATACCTATATCGATCTTGGTTTTTAAATTGATTTATACTTATTTAATTGTTTAAAAGTTATAAAAATTCAAAAAAATGTTACCCAATTTAAATTTAACATATAGTTAAAGCGATAAAATTATCAGTTTGTCGATATCTTTTTCTTTTAATAAAATATAAACACGTTTCGAGTTGTTGTCCTTTATTTCATCATTCATAATTATTTAGTTGAGAATATCTATAGGTAATTTGCTCAATTTTTTACTGGATATATATATATAACTATATATTCATAATGAATTTCAAATTTTGAATACAACAAACTGATATACTCCTAATGTATGTATACAACAGATACATAATATTTCATTTTTTTGCTACGAGATTTGACCAAATTTATTGTTTAAAATTTATTTATTAAAATGCTCATTGTTGAGAACAATTGACATAATGAATTGTGTGGGAAAGTCATCTGTCGATGTTACTTTCGTTGTTATTGATTTATTAATAGTCAGGATTTTCCGTGAGCCACTTGCTTTTTATGTTTTCTGAGTTGTTCTGTAGCAATGAAGGTGTGTTTAATTCCAAGTCATCATACTGTGTCTGATATCGTGGAACGTTTTTATTTGGATTTAACTACATCTATCGCAAATAGCTCAGTGTGTAATGAAAGGTTTTAAAACAGACGTGTGTTTCTAATGTGCCATGGAATCTAGATTGTAATGTCCATATTTTTTGTGATTGAAGTTGGAAAGTTTGACTCATTCCCAAATTTCGCAACCTATAGCCAGCCGTATTTATAGGTCGAATTATGTTTTTTAAAATTATTGTCATATCATTATTATCTGGTATTTTATCCGTCGTAGCATGCATATTTATATTGTTCCAGACCGGTTTCGGATTTTCATCCATGATCAGCAAATTCACCAAGTTCGTGTAGAGAGTTCACTTCAACGTAATGTAGGACAACCAACAAGTATGAGTGTAACAAAAACATTACATTCAAGTGAACTCTCTACACGAACTTGGTGAATTTGCTCTGACCATGGATGAAAATCCGAAACTGGTCTGGAACAATATAAATATGCATGCTACGACGGATAAAATACCAGATGTTATCCAGCATTGCGGACACATCCACATATCATTATTGTGTCACTTTCTTTTTCGACTGCTAATAGTCTTATTTATAGAAATCTAGATAAAGGCCCCTCTTTTTAGTTTAGTGTAGAGTATTCGTAAGAATCGGTGAATTAAGTTGTAACATATTATACAAATAAACATTTAATAATGTTAGAATTCATTTAATAACTTTAATTTTTGTTTACATTAAAAAATATTATTTGTGACACACACATTATATAAATGATGTCATGATTATCATGATTGTTATTATTCCTAATTCCCTACATCTGTTCCCCTCTATGAAGTGTCCAACCTCGGTCGCTGGTTATCAGCATGATGACGTTTGTGTATCTCTACTAAATATGTTTGGGCATCGGTCCTTCAATCAACCCAAATATCAAAACGCCTTCCAATTTAGCATGGTCATGGTAATTCTTCTATTAGGCCAATGCTTCTTCTATAACACAGTTACATTCGGCTTTAACAGAAACTGCGTTATTAACTATCGCACCAAACATCATTTCCGCTGTGTTCACTGTATGGTTTTTGTGACATTGTCCAGTAATTCATCAGAAGTCGAGCTAATCATATTTCCCAAGAGTGTGACTTGTCGGTTTTGAAAGCGGCGAACCTCGATTTAATGGTCCGCACAGCTCTTTCTGCCAGTCTATTCGTTTGAGGGTTGGTGTGTTACAGTGGTAAGGACTTTCGTTGAAGTAGACTATCGAATATCAGGTTTGTATTATGGGAATAATGATTACTTTGTAGGCTATGATTTTTATTCCCACTATTGTTGAATAGGGTAAAGATGTTTTTATAAATGAATAGGTGTCGTAATGTTTTTGGTGTGTACTGAAGGAATGGCAAAGTCGTTTATCTAATGTCGCATTTGCTTGCTGTGAAAGCATGTTATGTCTTAAAAAGAGGGCCTACACTAATCTGTTTTAAGTCTGTAGTGGCCAGTGAGAAGGCCTACAGTCTATTCTTCTGGCCGCACGGCCTTGGAGTAGTTGTGTAGTAAGCCTGGAAGAATAGCTTTTTCGCCTTTCTGTGGCCTGGGGTTTTCACCTCCCATTCTTGTGATGAATTGTGCTCCCAGGCTTTGATGGCTACACTCAAGAGGCTTCATCGAGATGCGACATCTCGGATTAGCCCCGTAAACCATCTTTTAGTAGGAATGCAAGATTGATAATAGCTAAAGAACAATGGGCAAAAAAGTGGCTGCTAGAAGGAACAAATTGCAACATGGTTACTTTGCTTTCTTCTTCAATAACAATCTTTCCTGTTAAAGAACTGTTGCGCTACCTTGTGTTCTCTTCAGGATTGGTATTCTCATAGAACTTAAAAAAATATTTAAAAAACAAGTACTGACTAAATGTTCTAAATTTCTTTATAGGCTTCTTGATAGATGGTCAAAATTTTCTCCAGGAACTCAGCAGGCTGATTTACTAGATACCTAAAAATTCCTGAAATATGTATTATGCTAGCAAATTCGCATTAGTACAACCAAACGCCGCTATTAGGAGTATAATACACAACCTTGATGATTAAGTACGCAAGAGTACGGATTGCTGCAAAATTCTTGCTATTAATTCTGAGTGAAAGAATTGCAGTAAATTGAAAGAATTGCTTCGATTGACCTCGAATTCCTTTATAAGGTTGCCACAGGTGACGAAAGTTGGGTTTATGGGTATAGGCCTGATTCTAAGCAGCCATTATCTCAGTGAAGGAGGCAATCTTCACGTTGGCCAAAGAAAGTCGATCAAGTAAAAAGCTCATAAAGATCTATATGTTTGATGGTGCTGGGATTATCCAAAACGAATTCGTACTCTTGGTCAGGCGATTAATCCAGAGGAAATGTCTATAGAAGTGGTGCAGGAATGGCTGGGACTTTTACTCAAGGCCCCAATACTATTTTACAACGAACTATTTTCATCACTCAAGGCCACAGTACGTGGCAACGAACTGTTTTCATCGTGCACTGGTTTTGACGAAATACAATTGCCCATTATTCCTCAACCACTGCTGATCGCTCGTCTTGGTTCCACCCTGCAACTACTTTCTCTTATTTAAAGAAGCGAAGATTTGTCATAATAGAGAACAATCAAGAATGTGCTGGCGGGCAACATATTCAGGTATAATGTGATAGTATATAGTTTTATACCCAAGGATTTATAGTTTTATTACCCAAGGACATAAATGTTAGTATTGACTTGCAAGTAAAACTGTTTTGGGTTCGGCCAAATCAACAAACAATTAATTCACCCAGTAATTCCATTATAACCTAATTCGACAGATAGTTGGTCTGTCCTTAGTATGTCACTAACCTCTCTACAACGACCTGAACATACCTGTCATACAACAACTCTTTGACAGATATCACAAAAACCATACCGCTCTCACACATTATTCTAATCCTATTTACTTCTCGCCTTTACTACCATCGCTGACCATTCCAGCTCTTCTGTTCACTCATTGTAATCTATTTACTCACTATATCTGTCTGCGCGGCAGACACCCTAGGCGAGAATGGCGAACGGGCACCAGAAAGTGAAATACCGAAAAAATAAACAATAAATAAAATAAAAATAAAAAGGAGCGTCAGTAAGGCGTGAGCAGCCTCCAAGGGGCCAGTAAGCATCCGCTCCATGTTCTGGCCGATGGAAAGGGGGTTTGGGAAGGCAATCGAGGAGGCGCTGGAGAAGGGTTTCTGCGAAGTGCCGGCGATTGTCGTAGGCCGGTCACAAGGCATGCCAGGCGCGGCCAAACTGACCCTCCTCCAGCGGAATGTTCGCAACGATGGCGCGAGGAGGACCTTCAAGCACCCCGAAAAGATAATGTAGGCGATCGACGTCCGAAAGCGACGTCTGATCGATGACAATTGACTGGAATAGGGCGCGGAATTCCCCCCAGCGGCAGATGTCACCGGAGAAGGTCGGAATGGGGATTACGTGAAGGCGCGGATGAGGAAGAGGGTTGAAGGAAGCAGTGCTAGCGGAAACAGGCGCGGTTGATTGCTGAGGGCGGGCCTCGCTGAGGATTTGCTGAACGCGGAAATACAGGAGGCGGATGTCCTGACATCTATCCTCGAAGGCCTCCTCGGAGAGGCCGCCTGGGAGACTATCCGCATGCTTCAGGGGGTCAACGACCTCGAGGAACGATTGAAACTCCTTTGCCAAGAGATCTTCGCGGACAAGGGCGAACTCGGGCGTAAGGGCGTTTTCCTTCCGTAATGCCAGCAGTTCCTCGATTTGACTAAGGAAGAACGCCTTAGCTAGCCGAGTTTGGCGTTCGAAGGCAGCTGCTGAAGTAGGAAGGGTCGCGGGTGGGAGACGCCTTTTTGGGGCTATGGTAGGCGACAAAAACAAGAAAACCGGTAGGACCAAAATGTCTGCCGGTTGGCAGACACCTGTTGGCAGACACCCAAGGCGAGAATGGCGAACAGGCGCCAGAAAGTGAAATACCGAAAAAATAAACAATAAATAAAATTAAAATAAAAAGGAGATGCAAAGGAAGAAGCTTGACTTACCTGAAGAGTGGTGAAGCTGAATGCGCAAGCGGCGAAGCTGAGGCGATAGGTGAACAATCGAGGAAGATGTGGCGTGTACGTGTAGGTGTGTGAGAGTGTGTGTGTGAGAGGCGAAAGAAAGGATATCAGGTGAAAGGAAGGGAGTTAGAGTGCTCCGTGGAAGGTGATGCGCTACTGTTGAAGTGGCTGATGGTGTCAGAAGAGCCCAGGCACGGAAGGTGAGTGATTCTCCAAATGATAGCGAGGAAAGACGCAACTTGTGTCTCAAGAAGATAACGAATATTAATTCGTTATCGAAAGGCGCGAATACGGCGAATAAATATAAAGGCGAATTTTACAATCACTACTGCTTAGAAAGAAACGGAAGGACAAGTTGCACAGGCGAGAGCTAGACGGTAACTGAAGTAATTCTACAGAAGGAGAACGGTTTAGTGTGGGAAAAATAATCGAAAAGCGAGAATCAGGAAAGATAAAAGGCGCCGCCAATCCCACCCCACAAGAAGGAGGTAAAAGGGTGGGAAGGCGTGGGAAATATGCGGGCGATGAAATAATTTTAAAATAGCGAGGCAAAGTTAATCCCTCAAAGGGGGCCGCGACCTAACAATATCTATAGTTGTAGATTGTTGTAGGGGATTATTGCACTGCGACCTGAAATATCTACCCCCCCCCCCCGGAGTCTTCTCCAATGCACAGCCGGCCTCCGAGCAGTGTTCTCTAGCTACATACAACCCTGCCCATCACCGGACAGTGAGTTGTAGAGGCTCCTAGGAAGAGAAATTCTGAGGGCAGCAGGTGGATTCGAACCCGTGACATCCGCGTTGCTAGTCCGGGGCGCTACCACTGAGCTAATCCCTTCCTTCTCCTTTGGCTTTCGCCAATTAACTAGGGACGGAGACCCTTGTGCTTGTCCTTGTCTGTAAAGCTTAGAATGTATGTAGTTTAAGTGTATTGTGTACTGTTCTGACGAAGTGCATGGAGTACTGAGCTGTGGTAATCTGTGGGGTCGCTACTTTCCAAGTAACTGCATGCAACAGATATCCCATTGCGGGCAGTATCAATAGTTACACAATTGTTTTTTCCTATTCATCTTCTACAATCGATTTTACAGTAACATAAATTAAAAAATTATATATTCTGGGGATAATGAATGTTACTGAAGTAAACAGGCATCAAACATTTATGTACAGGACTTCCAAAATTTACCTTTATTACATAATAGGAAGAACATGACTATATTACAAACATCTGTTTAGTTATTTTATATTTTTATATATATATATATATATATACATACTATTCTTCCTATATGATTCAAAATAAATAAACAAATTTACATTGCTGTTTTTCTTTTTCCGTTATAAATAGACCATTTTTGCCTTTACATAAATATAATATAAGTGTCTCTAAAATCGCATAAGAAAAATAATGGCGAACCATTGAAGCTTCATTATTTTAACCTTTATATTTTATATACTTTAGAAATATATAAAAGAAATGTTCATATTTTTTTATTTTATTTTAAGGAATGTATTTTAGGTTGTCTCAAAAAAGCGTTAAAAAAGAAGCTGTTATTTTGAAGGAACAGCTTGTCTCGTGTGCGTGTGTGAAATATCAGCTTACCTACAAACTCTAAATTTTCGCACTTCTAGTAATTTTTCCTTACAAAGTTTGTATTACAATATTTACTTTAATTTTTTTTTTTTTTTATGAGTGTGTTATGATGGGTCCACATGCCCAATCATTACCCTTAACTACACCCACTTATTTGAAGAATTACAATTTTTTTAATTTCGTTAATTTAAGTATGAGAATTTAAATGGTTTCATCTTCTTTCTAAAATATTTCTTGTAAGTCTCTTTAGAATAATATTATCATTTGTTATTGATAAATTATTTTATCTAAAACTTCTTTTAGATTTTCCTAAAACTGATTAACGTATGATTTCGTTTCGTATGTTTATTAATGCATGATTTCTAATTGTAAAAGGTGGAATTATGTGATTTAGGTCGAATAATTTAGCTAAGGGGCAGCCTCATAACTCGAAAGAATGGTTGGCAAAACACAATAAATTCACTGAGGATGAGAAAACTGTAGGCTTTATGAATTAACCCCGGTGACTTATCAGAAATTCCGACAATAGAAGTGCAAAAGCAATATAGGGTGTATGGACACCATCACAACACACTCATACTTTTTATTTTTTTTAAACAAAACCGAAATATATATTTTAGGCAGTTTCTTTCGGATGTTTAATTATACTAAAAAATAATTAACAATAAAGTTTACTTTTATCCTTTTTTTAAAAAAATAATAAAAAGTAAACAATTACAGATAATGAGATTTTGCCTTTTCTAAACACCATAAAAAGTTAAAATAACCTCGTCTTGCGGTCAATTGGATCTTTTCAAAGTTCAGTTTTTTAGTTTTCATACTCTCATAACTCATAATTCTTTCATAACTCTCATATATGCAAATATGACAAATTTGTTTGTTTAATCAGCTATTATTCTACTTCCAATGCAATTATTTTACTTGTTATTTTCGGAGAATTTTTTCTTTTTTAATAGATAAATGAAAGCTGCATAGCGTCGCTGTAAGATGTTGACAGAAATGACATTAGGGAGATAACAGTAAAATTTATGCAGTGAACACTGGTCTTTTTTAATATAATATTCAGGCTTGCAAATATATTTTAACAGAAGAGAATGCAATGGATAGGTTTTGTATTATGTTTTTCCCCTGTTATGTAATTATGCTACTACATTCCTGTCTTTTTGGATTATTGACTAGAAATATTAATGTCTGTCCAAAAGTGCAATAGGTTTCGAAGAGGTTTAAAATTGAGCCAGGTTTGCTAGTGGAGAGGTGACTGTAAAATTTTAGAAATTATGTAAAAAGTTGAATGTTTGATAGATTTAATAAATGAAATAACTTAATAACCTAATTAGGTTTTTAGGGGAAGGATGCTGAGTGTTAGCACGCTATACTCGCATGCGGAGGTCCCGAGTTCAAACTGCAGGTAGTGCAGCCCTTAGATTTTCTTTTCCTACCAGCTTCTAGATCTAGAGGTCACTGTTTGGTGATGGGCATGTTCAGACCGGTTCCGGTTCCAATGACCACAGATGATGGGGTGCCTTAAAAAAATTAAGTTTTTATACGGCGACTTTTCCCAATACAGTTAAAGAGATAGCGACTTGAACTCATTAACACCTTATAAAAAAATTCAAGTATTAGGTTAGAGCAAAATAGAAATACCTAATTAGAGAATTTAATGTTTTCACAAAAAATATTTAAATTTTTAATTATAATTTTTAGAATCTCATTCTGTAATTATTTTCAGTACAAATAAATTTTTTAAAACTCAAAAATTTTCTTCTTTCATTATAGATTTTTATAATCTATTTTATTATACTTATTAATATTTAAATATTGTACAATAATAACACTTTATTACAATTGCATACGGCAAACATATACCACACTATTATTATTATTACTGTTAATTATTTACACATATATATATTATAATTTATTTAGTATATATATTAACATATTATTGCCCAACAAACTAAACAATTTAAATAAGACTGTTTTTTGATATGCTTTTCGTATAGTAATTTTACATAAATGGATGCTTTGCAATATTTTTTATTTCCTAGAAATGTGTAAATTTTATAAAGATGTTTAGTCCATAAATTGGTAATGACAGACAAATATTCTAGAGTTTCTTAAATACAACCATGTGCAAGCTGTCTGTAGGTTGATTTGAGATGGGTGTGCACACTGATTTAATTTAATATAGCTGCACATTTACACAGTTATGAGATATGGAAAACTGTTATGTAAACTCTATTAAGTATGTATAAGCTTCCTTTTTCCCTAATATATATTTATATTTATTTATATATAACAGCTTCAGTCTTTATAGGCAGAACTAAATCTGAATGGAAGCGAAAATTTATTTTCAACTATTTTGAGTATACATTGTATTACTTTCTCTCACTGCTTGGAAGTTTGGCCACCAGTCCCATACTGTTGGAGATTCATGGGGAGATGAGGGTGGGGATGTATCAACCGTTAATATAACTTGGTCATAGCTGATCAGCGAGGCCAATAATTGAAAATCAGCATGTGTTATTTAGATGCACATATTTTTTTTAATTACTTTATAGTTAATAATTGATTGAAGATTATCGAAATAATTTATCCTTTAGAATAATATGATGTTTGAATAAGAGAGCATAAAACATTTAAGAAATGTACCTAAAATATAGCATTGTATACATTCAATAGTAATGCTATATAAGTTTGTATTTATTAATAGAACTCAGTAGTTATATAAATAAACACATTCGTGGTCTAATAAAAAAGTAAATTGTTAAGCTAAGCACTTTTGTAAACTTTAATTCAGTTCCATTCACTTTCCATAAAAAATATATTTTATTTTTAAAAAATAAAACAGTTTGGATTTATATATGGCAATTAACACTATGACTTTTATCTGTCAGTATTGAGTGTTTACATTCAAATAATTGCTCCATTTTCAGCTACTAAAATACGTTAAACTTTACCCAATGAACCCAGCGAGTCCGACGTGAAACACAAACCAGGCATTTACCGGCCCTACTGAACTTTGCTAGACCAAACTATTCATTTCCATGGCACTACTGTGACGCACTCCATGATCTGCATTCTCACACCAAATCTAATGTACCGTTAGATTCATTCACAAAGTCATTCTATATGGAGAGCATTATTTCTCCCAGAAAACTTGCCAGAGTTAGAAATAATGGATGAGATGGCATTTTAGGAGATAGTCTACAACCACACAGTCATCACAGGATTTGACTATCAATTAGCACAACACTGTCAATTTTGCTCAACCAAGTGTATTCGGAAAGTATCCTACCACTATTATGCACTGGTCTCTAGGCACACAACACCCAATGAGCCAAACGACTATCTCAGCAACTACAGCTACTCTCACGTATAGGAAAAATATTTCTAAAGAAAATACGAAATAAAAAATACAGGGTTTATAGGTATTTTCTCCATACAACTGTTTATCTAAATGTAACATGCAAGATTTAAGAATATGTACCCTTTCTATTTGTTTATCGAGATCTTGTGACCCGAACCATTAATATCAGAGTACTTGGTGTAAATTAAAAATTCTCACCGGAAATATGCTCGCTCAGATTTTGAAAGATATTTGACCAGTTTAAATTAAATTTGAAAAACTCAAAGGAAGTTCATACTCTATTTTGTTTGGATATTGTAATGGGAGGAGGATCTAACGTGAATGGTTCGGACAAAACTAATTAATATGATTTTATTCACATTTCCGCCTAGTTTTTATAACTTGTTTCGGAATATTATATTAAATATTCCAGGTTTGTAGCAAATTCGTTGAATTCTAAGTTTAGTTTGCAGCAAGAGAAAGCTCAGTGTATTTTCATGTCCAGATAATTATTATTTTAATAAATGTATACGAGATTAATTAAATCTCAATTAAAACGCGATGTATACAATAATTGTGGCATAACATGTTAATAATATGAAAATAATTAATTAACAACACAAAAATACAATACAACTTAACTTAAACAGTTACTTTTTATCAACAATAAAAAGTAGTTAGTATTTATTTATAAATTTAATTTTATTAATGTAATACTATTATTTTTATATTGGATCTCCTTATTTTATGTTTATGTTTCTAAAAAGGATCAGGTAATAATTTTGTTTTACAATGGAATTTTCTTCTTTTGTTTTTCTTTTATTAGTCCAGCCAAAAATAATTATTTTTCTACAACAGTTAATAACTAAAACTATGAATGCAAGTAAAATAGGAATGTAGGTCAACTGATGATAGAGGAATGTAGGAATGATATTAGAGAGTAGTTGGCGTTTTTGCGCTTGATCTGGTTAAGTTTTGTTTGAACATAAAATGAAAAGGGGTTCATCAAACGTTTATGGCGGGTGATTTTTGAACTAAGAGAAAACAGCTTTCATTTGTCTAGATCCTCGTTAGCACTAAATTTTTTGTATTTATTAATATAATCGCCACATAATTCAGATTTATTGAATCGTTAGTATATTTAATTATTAATTAAACACGTAACTTCGCAAATTTCTTGAAGGACCTGTTTATCAGAAATTTATAAAAAATGAAAAGGGAAAGGTAACGTTCAGATTGTTCTAGAAGCATAGATTACAGTTAAATAGTAGGTTTTATGATATTTAATTTATTATTATATGATTTTAAAAATGTTTTAACAAATACTTAATACAATTTAATTAATATGTTAATATTATTTATCATATATTAACAATTATATTCAAACCTTAAAATTTATTTAATTGAGAGAGTAACATTGAGATTACTTTTGCTTTGTAGTGTGTAAACCATTAGCGGAGTTCCAAGTGCAATTTTATACACTGATTTTATTCGATAACTGTTGTAGAAAAAAAAAATGTAATTATGTAAAATATGACAATTTTGGGGCAGGACTGTTATTTTTAAATTTTTAGGACCATATTATGCAAGCGACCGTAGCTTAGCTGCATACCGCAATGGTTCTATGTTCATCTCTTTAGTGAGATCTGAGTAAAATGAGCAAGACTACGGTGCATTTGCATTTTTTTTTTTAACATTTTTTGTTTCTTTTTCATTTTTTGCTCATTTTAAAGGCAAATACTCTACACAGCATAGTATCACTGGCAAATCCCGTTGTCTACTACTCTATCACCATCGCACAGCAGCAGTAACTGTCTTGGTGAATTTTTATATATATATAATTTATATATGTCGTTGTAATTGCTTAGGTACTTCTCTTCAAAAAGAGAGGTTTTGTTTTTTAGTTCTTAATATTGTTATTTTTCTTTCTTTTTTGCCTAAATTTTGCAGATTTAAAGAATGCAGGACATTCACGCGCACAATACACCCGAACATCCTTACTAAAATAATGTAAACATAGATAAAAAGTAATACATCAAGTCTCCATGTATGCACAGATCATTCATTACTAAATAAAATTTTCATCGCAAAACAAACACACACATTTTGTCAGAAAATGAAAAAAATAATGAGCAATATTGACTCGGCAACGTGTGTTCTCATCATCGGTTGATGCCTCACCATCTAGAGACTAGACATACCATTCTTTTACATCTTTAGTTTCCCGTTTCTTACTTTTGGCTGCACCAACAGCGCCCATCGTACCGGCTGCACTGGCGCCACACCCATTGTTATTACCATTTCTCAACTGTCCGTTTAGTTGAGCGCCCGCATGCGGCGTGGGCGGTGACTGATTGAGCAAAGCGGCACTCTGCCCGCCGCCGGTACCACCGCAAACTCCTCCATAACTGGATTTTGTTTCCTCCACTTTGTACGCTGAACTGGAACGATTCTTCAGTTTTAACACTATCAAGATCACTAAAATTATCGCTATCATCGTACCTGTAAAAACAAGAAAGACACAATAACAATAAATTTACGTTACACAAACTGATTCAAGATGTTCTTCGCTTAGTTTTAATTTTAACTCTCTTCAACTGTAAGAGGAAGTGTGGCGCTGTCCATATTATCGACATTGGGTTTTTTCACCGGAAACAGGTGACTGAGGTCCCCTGATACAGAGAAAAATGTTTTTAGCAAGTGGAAACTTTGTGTGAGGAGATGGACCTCAAGCACAAACGATATTCCTTAGTAATTACTTTAGTAAAGTACTCTATAAAGTACTCTTGTAAAGTACTTAATAATTTTGTCCACGGCTTTTGGAGGATTCGGGAGGAGTTGGCAAAGATAAGCTTTCCTCTATGATACCATTCAACGGTACTACCACTTATCTACAATTGAGATATATTCAATGTATTGCCAGAATTTCGGTTTGAGGAAAATCAGTTTAACCGGAAGTGCGACTTTAAGATAGATTTCTGAGTTTTTGGAAGTTTCTCAAAAACCGGTTTGGGTTTTCTTAAATTTGGATTGTTAACTTTCCTTTCATAAAATCCCTCTTTACAAGATGATCTGTTGCGTCCCTCTGTAACATTTGAGCGCACTGTCCCCTTGGTGGGAGAGAAGGGAAGGAGCTAAACTTTAGTATAAAATAAGAGTGAGTGTTCACAATAGAGTAGTTTTAATTGAAAAAATTGAGTATGATGTGATTTTTTATTTTTATTAATATTTACAATTTTATAATTCTCATTCAGTTGCCACAAGCACTAGTCTGTGCTTCTGGTCACTATGAAAAGAGCGACATTATTTTTTTATTGTAAATAAAGAAATTATAAATACCAGCAATTATGCCAATAACAAGTGCTGTATTCTCAGCAGCTTCAGATGATATTCGATCTCTGGGGTTTCTCGGGTAAACTGGATAGAACGGAGACGGTGGCGGCCCAGGAGGTATTGGCAGATAGTCTGTGGTGGTTGTTACAGTTGTAGTGGATATTCTAATTCCACCTAAAAATTATTTATTTATTTAATAAAGAGACATTAATTAATCAGCCAATTTAACATGAAATATAATATAAGAGTGATTTGTTTGATCCGCCATTTTAGGTTAAACGAGTGTATAGTAGACTTTGGATGCTTTGGTTAGTAAGACCTTACCTAAGCTAATTATGCAGGTTTATATGGTTCATATTGGCGAAAACATCTCAATAGAAGAATTTCATTGAATCCTATGCATTTTTACAAACCGTGCCAATATTCCAGTTGGCATTACTTACGTTATTGTCGTATGTGGAGTACTTTTTTTTATGTTATTTATGAGCTGGCTAATCAGCAAGCTGGAAGATAACCTTGAGACAAGAGAGACTGAAAGGGTAGTCCACACTGGTGCTATTTTCTTTCAGGAAAGGCGTGCGTTATTGCATACATGTAGAAGTTGAATGGACCTTTATTTTCATGACATCCAATCCAGCCATGTATCCAATTACTTGGATTTTCGTTCAACATTCTGTGCGTCTTGTTGATCCCGCTACTTGTTTATTTATTGTGTAGATATTTGTTTATTACCTAATTTAATTAGTAATGGCTATTAATTAACAATTATTATTAATTATAATATCTCCAACAGCTTAGATTACTGATTATGTCTGGTAATAAAGAGACACTTGATTTTATAGAAGATTCCGAAATATATGTTCTTCTTCGAACATGTTCAAATACGCAAGCAATAAGCAGGAAATAATCTTCTATCGCAATAACTAGCTCTATCATTCTTAACAACTTGTAAAAGCTGTCCTTTGACATAAGTGTAAAATCCGAAATACGGCTATGTCAAGCAGAAGTTCTCTGACCTGCCCATTTTTTGTAAAGCTGCTTTGCTCGCAGCTTTTTTCTTTTTCGCGCACTTTTCAAAAACAGGTAACCTGCACAAATATCAGGTTACCTCTTCTGAATCTATCGATAAAACATGTATCGATGCACACTGAACGGATGATGAAGTGTGGACAACAAATTGAATGCCTCAAGAGGCATGCTCGAAGGCGCAAATGGATAGAGGAAGCGCAAGTTGAAAGGGAAGAGGAAGAGGAAAGCGTACAAGACATACTTGGTCTTTGGTGGACATACCAAAAGACCTATACAATGTGTTGTATTTTTATTGTACTATTTTGGTATTTTAAAACATGAGTTTTTGCGAATTGCTTTCTTTGGAACGAAATTCAAACTGCCCAAAATTGGACTGAAGAAATTTAATGGGGATCTGATCAATTAAAAAAATAGTTAGTATTTATTTATAAATCTAATTTTATTAATGTAATACTATTATTTTTATATTGGATCTCCTCATTTTAGGTTTATGTTTCCAAAAAGGATCAGGTAATAATTTTGTTTTACAATGGAATTTTCTTCTTTTGTTTTTCTTTTATTAGTCCAGCCAAAAATAATTATTTTTCTACAACAGTTAATAACTAAAACTATGAATGCAAGTAAAATAGGAATGTAGGTCAACTGATGATAGAGGAATGTAGGAATGATATTAGAGAGTAGTTGGCGTTTTTGCGCTTGATCTGGTTAAGTTTTGTTTGAACATAAAATGAAAAGGGGTTCATTTTGAGAGAAAGGGTTCTCAATTTGAGAGAATTCATCTTGACGATGAAATCGAAGCAGAAGACAAATTTTAGTATCTGTTATACGCCTCGTACACGAATCAGTAGGTTTTAGATAAATACCCCCAACAGCTGGAGGTTGTGTGGGGCTAGATGGCCGTAATGTGCATACTTATGATAAATTCAAGAAAGAGAAAACAGACCTACATTCTCTTCCTCCTTACTGGTTAAAAAAGTTATTAATTGTCTGTGAGCTGTGATTAAAGTATGTTTTGCCGGCAAAATTAGATTTTTAGATTCTTTTTAGGGAATCCTCGAGTGGAGGATTCGAGAATACAGTAGAGGTGTTCTAGTAACGAAGACATAGGCTGTTCGGATTCACATGCGGGAGAGAAAGAGTGACATAAGTTCAGCTAAGAAACAAAATTCAAAGGAAGTTGAGGAAGGTTTGAGAGGAAAGGATGAAACAACATGAGTTGGAGAAGAAGAAGGAATGTGGTAAAGGAAAATGGCTCTCGGTAAATGCCAAAGTGCGATTGACAGAATCACTATAAATTTATATTGTTCCTTTATATCCTGTATTATGTTTAGAAAGGATTGTGTATGTTCAATGTACCATGAGAAGTTTGTGTTGAAGTAGAGGTTCTGTCTTGGAAGCCAGGAGATGTGCCGCTACTTCCTGAGGTAGTGGATTCTCCAGACGAAGTAATTTCAATTATTGAAGCATCCGATCCACTACTGCTGCCGCCGGACGATGTACCACTGCTTACAGAAGTTGATTCGGAAATTTCAGTGTAATTGGTGTCCAGTGGAGTACTGCCCAAATTTGTAGGAGTTGTCATTGTATCTAGAAAACATTAACATAAGAACATTAATCCGATTTATTAATAAACATTATAATTCGAGTCCACTGTTTGGAAAGTCAAGATGTTCTAGTGTAATTAAAGTATACTAGTAAGTACCATTCTTATAAGTAAAGTACAAGAAAAGCTGTCACACGCAAGAAAACAAGCATTTTGTGATGTTGTGGCTGAAAGACGAGACATTATTAAGTACCTTTAGAAGTGGTGGGATGATGATCTTCGTTTGTCTCTCCAGATCCGGATCCTGGAAAGCAATCTTCATCGTCACAAGGCTTGCCGATCTGTTTACTTTCATTTTTAGCAGTAGTTGCTATAGGCGACCTTGTAGGTGGCACATATACCGGAGTTATCAGATCATCTCCTACAAAATAACCAAGAGAAATGTTGAATCAGGAGAAGAGTAACTAGTTCGGAATTTAGACATTTCATTATGTAGCGGTAGCGTATTTGTATTCGAATCAAAATTTATTGGCAGAGAAGTGGCCCATCTTATGGAACTTCCGAAAAAATGGATTTTTCAATGATGGAGGATTCGAGTTTTAAAAAATTAACCTTTTTTTTTAAATCAATGTACTTGGCAGTTTTAATTGGAAAAAACAAATTCACCTGATCCTGTTTCAAAAACAGGTGTACACTGGTCTTCGTCATCGGTATTACAGCCAGAGCCCGCTCCGGAGAATACTAAGTCGTCCATAACTCCGGGATATCCTGATGCAGGTGTCTAAAAAGAGTTATCAGACTAATTATTGTTTTTATCCTAAAATTATAATTAGGAAAACAAACCTGATGTGAAATTTTCACATTATTACAAAATAAGAACTTACTTCTCTAATAATGTAAGTTCTACTTATAGAACTTACTATTTTAAGAGAAAGTGTAGCGATTGTATCAATTTTCGAAATTGAGTTTTCGCAGAAAATACTTGTTTTGAAGCCTCTTTGAGGTACCTGAATACAAAAAGGGTCTGCTTGGGGTGATTGTGTGTCTTAAAAACAAAATCTTAAGAACCTGAAATTTGAAATTCCATTTAGTTACTACCGTTGCATCCGACAAGAAAGGTGTGGATAAAATCCTTCAACCAGAATTTTGAGTTTATGGATTTTTTTTTGTTTGATTTTAAACTATTCATAAACTTATAGGCCTATTACTTTGGTTTAAAATATTTTTCACAAAAATTTAATGCTGGATGGTTCTCGGTTGCAACGTTATGCTTTTCTTCAAACTTCCATTTCGTATTTAGTATTAAAGGTAATAAAAAAGGCATGAATAGAATTCCAAGTTTTTGAAGAAAATCAGTAACCGGAACTGCAATTTATCAAATAAGTTTTAGAATTTTTTTTGAAAATGGCTGCCATGGTTTTCTTTAAACTTGACATGCTAACTGTACTTGCATAAACTGATTTCCAAATAATTGATTTTATTGGGTTCTGGGGAATCTATGCTTAAAGCTATTATAAGCTTTACTTGGGACTGGCAGAGGAGCTGTGAACTGTAGTGATATTCAGGTAGTACTTATGCTTACAAATCAATAAGTAGATTCTGCATTTATAATTAATTGCAATTAGAATGTTATAAGAGAAAGTTCTGTAAATTAGCCTTAAGTAAGCATATAAATAAATGTTATAAGATCCTCACTTGTTGCATTCGTTGGTAAGGTTCGTGCAATCTGTCTCGGATACCAGTGAGAAGAGTCACATCACCTCTGACTTCAGTTCGTGGATCTTGTTCGGCTGCCAGATCCAATAATCTCAAACCATTAAATACCAAACCAGCCATAACGCCCACAAATGGTCGTTCTACTCGTTGTTTAGCACGACTCCATCGTCCACCTACTTGTATCTGTGCTTGACTATTGAATACTGACAGTTGGTGACCTGAATAAGCAAATTGTTGGAGACTGTTTTATTTGTAATTATATGATAGTTTTATTAATAATTATAAGATATTATTATTAGGTCAAGTATTTTAAAACAACTTCACCAAATTTCGTAGACATCATACCCACCAGAAGGATGATTAGTTTGCACGTTGTAGTCGTCAACTTGGATAGTAGAATTGGCGCCGGATCTGGTAAATCGGATCACATGGTATTGATTGTCATTAACTTTCACATTAATTTCCCCAATCGGGTGATCATTGGTGCCCATGTTGTATACCATATATACATTTCCTTCTACCTACGGCAATAAACATATTTTCCATTACTAAGAAGAACTCCCTAGAGAATGTTTAATTTATCTTGAAATAATTTGTGATTAAAGTTGACACTGATGGACAATTTATTTATAATTTGTGCCAACGTATCTATTAATAGAACTAACTATTTCTAGTTCCATATAATCATTGGAAGTGCCACTGTCCACCCTCAATAGAATTGCATCATCCTGGTCTGTGATAAATCCCAGAGCTAAAACATCGCTCTTCATTTCTGGTCGCCTGTCTTCTGGGAATACGTATGTCACTAAACCTCGATTTGGACCAAATTCGTAAGCGATAGATTCTGCAATCATAAGAATTATCCGTAAAGAAGCAAATTTTATAAATTATTTTTAAACCTTTTGGCACAAATCAGGCAAAAAGTTACCTTCAGTACATTTTGGTCCCGTGTAGGAAGTCATATCGCAGTCGCAAGTATAGGAATTCCATTGCTGAACACAAACGCCACGATTGGCACAAATATTGTGGCTACACTTTGTACTTGGACCTGAAAAAAAAGTATGTCATAATCACTAGCGATAGTACTAGCCATTAGGCTACAAGAACTTCCCTAAATTAGCAGATCTTCACAAAATGCCAACTTCACAATTCAACCATTGTGATAGAGCAAGAAAGAGATTTCCTTGTGGCGTCTCAAGAAAATTATTACAAATTATAATTATTATTATTTAAATTGTAATTTTCCTTAACGTCAGTCATTATTCGCTAAGAAGTGAAATATAGAAATACCATCACATCCAGCGGTGACCAGCGAACTTGGTACCACAGCGTCTTCCAGTATGTTTGGCGATTCTCCGTTAAGATCCAGGGAAGCTAAACAACCCTCATAGCCGTGTTTAGCCTGAATTTGTTTAGGTAAATGAACAAAGCCATCCTTGGGAAGACCTCCTAAGATTAGCAAAATACAAGATTCATTAAATTAATAGCGTTTTTTCCTATAGTAGATGTGTACAATCATTAGATAAATAGGTCACCCAGATAGAGTATGCCACCAAGATCCAGGTTATCATTATGTCCACGGCTGGTCACCGTGGCGTATGTCTCGTCGACCATCAGTGTGTGTTGTTTAGGTGACGGCCGACCAATCGTCACTGAATGCCATTTATTATCATTCAGACTGCCCCTTGCGTTGTCTCTCACCCGTACTGGACCGTCTCCAAGATCAAATGTATAAGCTATATGTCCATTGGCCAGTTCTATAGCTATAAAATCTTGCTCTCTACCTGCGTTGTATAATATTAATCCAGATGGTTCTCGTGTTTTAAACTGGAAATATATATTCGGCCCTGTGTAAGCTTTAAGCAGTGGTAAGCCGACAAACGTATGTTTGGATTTGAAAGTGACCGGGTGATGAACTAGTTGATGATCTCGTTTGGAGAATGTTGCAGTCACTGAAATACGAGGCTGCGGACCTGCAAATAAAAGAAAAAATTCAAATTTTGCGACTTCTAGTCTAAGGAATTGGGGTGATATTGTTTGCAGTATTATCTATTCTCGATATGGTTTCTTTTCCATTTCTAGGATTCTTTTTTAAACTTTAAAATAACTAATTAGTCCCATATAGACCTATCACTTTTACTTGAAACATTTTTCAAGGAAAAATGATTTTTGGAAGTTTGGGAGAGTTCCAATGCAGCTTTTCTGCACATTTATACTACTATGGCTTCAAATATTAGGGTCATTAAATACATGGTAGATTCCAAATTTGACGAAAATAGGTTAACTGGTTAAATAATGTGTGACTTTACACAACAGGTTTCTGAGGTTTGGAATTTTCTCGAAAACGGCTCCAACGATTTTCATTAATAATGTGTGACTTTACACAACAGGTTTCTGAGCTTTAGAATTTTTCGAAAACGGCTCCGATTTTCATTAAACCTAATAATAACGGCTCCATCGATTTTCATTAAACAATACTAATTGCATCATATGCAATCACTGTTATTTGAAATATTTTTCCAGAAAAACTGAATTTAATGGGGTTCTGGGGAATCGGGCCGATAGATTTCAAAAGATACAATGTAATACATTCAAGTATGTATTAACCTATGCTGAGAACCACATATACCATTACCACCCTTACCACCTATATGTTACGAAAAAAAAGAATCCTTTGTCGCAACGGCCCCAAGGATTTGCCAGAGAAGGATCTTTATTGAGAGGGGGCGAGTGGTAAGCTCTCTTATTATTATCATGCTGGTCTCATTGCAGCCCTCACGGCAATCTGACCCTGACTTCTCGCATCAAACGCCAATGCACTCCCCTTGCCGCGCTTATTATTGTCGTGGACAATTAAACATTATAATTCAGAGATTGAACGAAGTATGTGAATTATAATTGCATGATTAACAGCATCAAAAGAAATGGTTGCACACCATTTGTCATAAATAGAGCAAGATTAAGGACATCGGTAAATTGTTTCCACACAAGTAGTACATTTCATAAATTCTAATCAGCTTATGAAATTCAACGTTTAAAATTTACATAAAAAAAAAAAACTATTTCAAATCTAGAACCTGTAGGTTCGGTAGACGGCTGAGAAGTTCTTGCTAATTCAAAATAATGGATGCCATTATATGTAAACTGTTGCATGGATCCTACAAAATTCGGCACAGAATTAGTCATCTGTATTTCTTCTTCATCGTGGTAAAGACCTCCTACATGAAGATTTCTTAGTTCCAAAACGCCTGCTCGTCCTAAAGGGCTTTCCACTGAAATAATATTATTTTATGCAATATTTGTAGATTGTGCTGAAGAGGTCAGTCACTAGATTGAGCACACTACCTCTGACAGGAGTTTCATCATCCACTTGGAAAAATATGTTATCAGTTCTTCTGGAATATTTCAAAGTGTGCCACTGATTATCATTCAACCCTTGGCCAGAAAGTAAAGTCTGAAATACAAAAACTCTTTAAGTACTGCTGGACATCTTCTTTTAGAAGTCCTGCAGTCTCTGTATAATGGATATGGTAAGTAAATAAAAGACAAGGATCAGAGATATTTTCCAGTGATAGCCTGCTTCTTTTTGTGGTCATCGACCAGTTTCGGGCGTTCGCCCATCATAAGGATGTTTTTTGTCAAACCGTGTGATAACAGAGATTTGCACAGAGCAAATTTAGTTGATAAAAAATTAATAAAATATCAGATAAGTAAAATAATAGTAGATAATAAAATCAATAATAAAATAAACAATAAAATAATAAAAAACATTTAAAACCATTGTATTAAATAAATTTGCTTTTTGCAAGTCTATGTTGTCACACTGTTTGACAAAAACAGGGCAAAAAGAAGCAGGCTATCACGGAAAATATTCTGATTCTTTCCAGCTCTGCGGGACCAACCACAACAACAAAAGACAAGGATTACCTTCTCCTTGTCACCCAGACGAAGGTGTAGCCTAAGTCTGCCGCCGGTGACAGTTACTTGCAGTCGATCACCTGACTGTTCAGTACTAGACACTAACAACAGTCCGACTGGTCGTGTCGTTCTGAATCTCAACCGGACTTCTTCAGCTTGACCTCGCAGTTCGCGCCACAATCGCACCGTCATGTATTGCGAACCGTTGAAAGTCAATGTAGTAGCCTCTGTTTTATAAACAAAATGTATTAGGCACATATTTTATAATCTCCTCATCCAAAATAAGAACAAGTTTATTGGCTTTAATTATTTATCTATTATTGGGGTGAGTCATAAAAAATGACCATTTTGTTTACTTGCACTTTATCCTCTACAGAAAAAAAAAGCGTTTATATTTTGTTGAACTTCGTCATATTCTTATTTTGCATAAACAAATAGAGAATGAATTTATAAACAAAATTACCCTGGATTGCTTTTAGTTTTGTAGTAGCATTTTTTTTAAACATGATATGTTAAAAGTTGAAATATTAGTAATATTACGCCATTATTGGGAAAAAAAGTTTTCAGCCGCCGAAACTACTCGTTTAGTGCGGGAATTTGAAGAGGAGGATGCTCTTTCTGAACGGACAGTGTGTAGGTGTTTCAGAAATTTTATATCGGTGACATTAGTCTTGAGACGATAGCCGGTTCGGGGCGAAAATCATCATTCGATGAAGAAGCTCTGCGGGGTTACGTGGAGGATGACCCGACCAAAAGTAGTCGCGACCAAAAGTTGGCAGCAGAACTCGAAATATCCCAATCCACCGTAAGTCGAGAGCTGCATAAGCTGGGGAAAGTGTATCGTTCAGCTAGGTGGTTCCCCATGAGTTGACCGCTGAACAAGCTCAGCGGCAAGTAGAAATTTGTCAAAATCTTTTGGAAAATCCAAACGACCATCGGTTCATCAAAAGGATTGTCACTTGCGATGAAAAATGGATATATTGGAGAAACCATAAGACCAAGAAACAATGGTAGAGCCTGCTCTACCTGTCGCTAAACTGGGTCAATTCGAAAAAACAATGCTTTCTGATTTTTGGAATTATGAAGGCGTAATTCATTATGAGTTCATTGCCGAAGGTCAGTCTATTGATTCAGAACTTTATAGCAAGCAGTTAGAAAGAATGTACGTTGTTTTGGCCCAGCGTTACCCAGGGTTAGTTAACAGAAATAAAGTTTTGTTTCAACAAGATAACGCTCGACCACACACTTCTCGTTACACCAAACAAAAAATTTCAGAATTACAAGGGTGAGCTTCTCCCCCACCCTGCTTATAGTCTGGACTTAGCACCTTCCGATTACCATCTGTTCCGGTCATTGATGCACTATCTTAAGGAAAACCTTTAATTCTCTGGACGAGGTTCAAAATGAAATTGCGGAATTCTTCCCGCAGAACTCAAGTGGTATTGCGTGGTGGTATTGGCAGCCTCGAGATGGAAACAAACCATAGAACACAACGGTATATACTTTGAATATTAAAATAAATTATTAAATAAAATAAAATTGCTTTTAAATTTGCAAGAAAAACGGTCATTTTTTTGTAACTCACGCACATATTTAACATACAAGTTACTATAGTTGAACTACATCTTTGTGAAATAACGCAGCGCAGGCGTAGCTTCAGTCAGTTACCAAACATTAAAAATGTAACAGTGTAAGAGTTTGTTCAATTGATTTTAGGTAAGATATATCTTTAAAAAATATTACAACCAAAATTGATATTATAATTTACAAAGAAAAAATCGAACCTTTTCCACACGTAGGTCCGGTAAATGTTGTAGCGGTGCAGTCACACACAAATCTGTTCCATCCTTCGGAGCAAACACCCTGACTCATACATGGCTGTGTATCGCACTGCGGGCTCTGACGGTGACACGCTGGTTGGATAGAGCCTGGATAAGAGCATCAGTAATTTAATGATACTATGTTTTAACATTATAGTCTACATAAGCTTTAGCTTATGTTCTATGTTATTTCTAAAGTTCTTTAGAACCTTGAAAGTTTGAGAAATGAAATGGTATCAGAGATATTTTCCAGCTCTGCGGATCCAACCACAGCAGAAATAGTATTTACCTGAATCTTGTGCCCTGGCAAATAATGCTATGTCGACAGCTTTGCCATTCAGCACTAGATCTCTGATACAGCCCACAAATCCTTGACCGAGTAGGGCAGTCCACAAATAAGGAGGTGTTACTATCCCGACTGGCAGACCTCCCACATAGAGTCCACCTTCCAGATCCAGCTGGTTCGAGTCACCTATTAAAAAAAATTCATTTTACCAACTTTAACATGTGTTTGGTTAGTTTCAACTAAATTCTGTCGATTTCAGAAGATTTTTCACAAGATCATTTAATGAATTTTCGGGAAGGAGAGATACGATTGTTTGGAATTAAGAGGCACAAATAGCTGCTTGAGTTTTTTATAACACTGTGAATCGTTAGCCACTTTTAGTAACAAAAATATTCAATTATTATAGAAAATTCTACTTGTTAGTATTTAGTGTATAAGACCTAAACTGAAAATCCAGTTGCCGAGATATATAAATTAAGGATCGAGAATTCTACTGTATAACTTGCACACAGTTCATCAAAATATTCATAACGAACTGGTTCCGGTTTAAAATTTAACTGCACCTACCTCTTGCGTATCACTACCGTGGATATCGAAGCCGTCCCACATTCCCCTTACTTTGTCATATCCTGGAGCCATTGTCTTGGAATATTTCCATTCTTAATTTTGTTTATAACGCTAATAATAATAATTTGTCTTTATTACAGCTTAAGAACATGTACATTTTTTACAAATTGTTACCAAACAGATACTCATGGGATACCGTTAGAGGTGTGTTGGAAACAAACACAAACATAACATCCTCCATAAAGTGAAATTAAATATAAAAACTGAAATAAAGCAAAAACTAGAAACAAAACCAAATGTCCACACTCTAAATGAAATTACAAATGAGAGTGAGAGTTATACGTAAAAAAAAAGAAAGAGAAACCATACATCAAACAAAAATTTTAGTTGTAAGTTATTTAAGAATAAAGAGATTGACTTCTTGATTAACAGAATTAGTTAGTTTTAATTTATACTTAATAAAAGATACAATCTAAATTGGAATATGCAATGAACAAATTATTTGAAAAGTATATAGAAATAATAATTAGACATTTTTAATAATTATCAATAATTAAATTCTTTTATTAGAAACTGTCTTATAATTCCAGGCTAATTTTACATATGAATTTTACATTATGAGATTCTTTTCCATTTAATAGTGTTAATAGGTCTCCTCGAGTCATTGTTATTTTGTTGAAGCACATTTGACGAAATTCTTTTAATAGAGGACTTATACGAATAAAATGCATACTATCAGCAATATTATTTATGAAGAGAGAAAAGAGAAGAGGGCTCACTAAACGACCCTGTTTAACTCCCGTTGCGTTTCAAAGGACTCCGAAAGACGGTGCTAGCACCATACCGAGGAGTAAGTCCCAGCGTACATACTTTTTAGGATATTTATAAATGTATTTGAGATTTTTAACTCCTAAAGCCTGTGGAACAACGCCTGACGATCAATGCGGTCAAAGGCCGATGATAAATCGACATAAAAGGCGAAGACCTTCTGCCTTTTTTGGTTCAACCTGATTTTAGTAATATTCAGCAGAGTACTAATATATCAATGTTCGAGTAAGTTTTACGAAAACCCGCTTGGAATTCCTCTAGTACCGCATTCGTTTTCGACCACTGATCAAGTCTCTGTAGTAGAAAGCCAGTAAATAATTTACTAATGGTGTTGCAAAAAGTAATGCCTCGATAGTTTGCTGTTTCATTATTTGTAATTTGTTTATAAATATGGTAATAATGCAAACCTGGTGTGGTAAAATCGGCTGCGTTCCCGTCAACAGTCAGCCTGCCCTGTTTGCCAGTTCTTTTCAATGTCATTTCATGCCAGGACCCGTCATCTACTCTCCTAGTAGTGCCTTTTACTTTAGCCACTCCAGATCCCAAGTCCAGATGTAGCCATAAATGTCCTTCTATCAGTTCTACTCCAAACATATCAGCCTAAATGAATACAAGTATGTTTTCTTGTTAATCAAACAGTTGAGAATGCAATTTTAAAAAAAAAATCTATTAGGACTTTAAGGTAAATTGGAACTTACGTGTGGAGTATTTCCGCCCCGGCTGAACATGAGCAGACCATTTGCTTCGGTTGTCCTCAACTTTACCGACACACTGCCGGATCTTGGTGCATCCCAGCTCGGTAACACCTGAAAGATGCTTGATTACAGTAAATAACGTCATAAAGGGAGAGTTGGTTAGTTATAAAAGTGGAACACTGATATAAAGAGAAATGCACTGACCAAATGTGAGGCAGGAGTTGTGAATGTTATAGGGTCTGCCGCTTCCACTTCTTGGCACATGAAGTCCACATGGCCGGCTACTCCCACTAGTTTACTTCCTGTTCTGGCCAACTCGATCAGATTTAACTTCAAAGTATCTGCATTGAATTCAACCTAAAAGTTAAATGTGAGAAATCAGTTGCAAATATTTGGTTATCATGGTCTAACATGTTGAAAGAAGTCTTTAAAGGGTAGAATCCTCCAGAAATAAGTCTTTAGAGGATAGGCTCCTCCAGAAATACCTAAAATTTTTCAGAAAATCGTTTCAAATAAAATAAGTGTATAGTTTGCAGTGTTTACTCAAAATTTAATGGAATCGTTAGAAGCCATTTTTGAGAAAGTAGAAAGAAACTGAAAAAAATCCATTCTGAGAATCTTTACTTCCAGTTAAGGGGGTTTGACCGAAACCTTCCAGACGGATTCCATTGTTAGGTTTGAAACTTGAAGGGAATATCAAGTTTCAAACTTACTGCAACTCTTCGTTTTTGAGTTATGCTGTTTAATATCACACATGCTGCACGCACGCACACACACATCATACAACATTATTTAAAACAAGTTTTTTCATATTTAGGGGGCCTCAAAACATAGGTATTGTGAAAACTCTATTTTGTAAATCTGACAAGAGTGCAAGTGTAAGAATATGCAGCAGTAAAAGAATTGCATTCTTTAAAGTTATTTTGAGATCGCTGATCTTAATACCAATCACATCTGAAGGAAAAGGAATTATTTTTGTAAAACTGGAAACAATGTACTACTCCGTCATCACTGGAAAGAAATATTTTTGAAATTGTGAATAATAAAGTTGTTACTTGTTCTTACTACTATAAAAAAAATAAAATTTTCGAAATTGAGTTTTCATGGGGAATATATGTTGTGAGGTCCACAAAATGGTAAAAAAAGTTCAATGTTCGGTGTGTGCGTGTACGTATTTCTTTAAGCAATATTTCTCAAAAATGGAAAACCGCAGCATGCTCACACTTGATATTCCTTTAGGTACTAACAACAGGAGGTGCGACATTTTTTTCGACTTCATCTTGAAAGCAACTCCATTTTCTTTAAAGTGCGCATACTAACCACTAACCACACACTTGTATGTATTCATTTTTGGTCTTTTATCCAAATAGCTTGCATACTTTTCATATTCCTGACTGGTTTCGGATTTTCATCCATCGTTAAAGCACATTTATTCATTTCATGTAGAGCGTTTACATCAACGAATTGTTTCTCTCTCTTACACACCACGCTGGTTGGCTTGTTGATTATAAGTGCGGGATGTTATAAGGTTATGTTACTATGGGTCTGTGTTTAATGACAAAATGGTTTTATCATTTTGTCTTTAAACAAAACACACACACACACACGCACACGCACCTCCCGCAATTACAATCAACAAACCAACCAGTGTACAATGAGAGAAGAGCATGCCTACCACATGACAAGCACGCTGTTTTAAAAGAGGGTTCTCCTTACATAAGGAGGCTATTTGCTTATTTGAGAGATATAAACGTATACAATAAAATTTAGGTTAGTAGTTAGGTTAGGTGAATCTGGGTGAAGGAATATCAAGTATTTCACCCAATTATGTTAGTTTATTTTTTATAAAGAGGAAAGGAATGCCCCCTTGTGTGAATGCGTAGTATGAATGAATCAGCATGAATGTATTTAGTGGCGAAATTGTATTTATTAGCGTGAATGGTTTTTAGAAGTCTGAAAGTATTCGTTGGCAAGAATGCTACCATGAATGCTTAGAGCAGGTTTTCTTTAGGGGTTGAAAGAAAATTTATAAAGGGATTTCAACTGTATAGCTTTAAGTTAAATTTAGATTTGATCATTTTAGAATGTGCAAGAACATTAGTTTAAAGTACTGCACATGGAATAAGTACAGTAAATAACCTCCCTCGCAATATTATGATTGTATTATAATTAACAATATCAACTTAATTTTCTTATAAATAATACTCAAACTTTACCAATTTTTTTATATTGAGTTTTATAGTTAAACAGTAAGCTTTCTTACATTAGAATCTATCCCAGTTGTAATAAGCGATGTCACACATATAAATCCATACTCCTCCTGGTCGAATAGATCGATGATTATAAGAGGGGATGTGTGGGTAGATCGTCGAACATCTATGGCTCCACCCTGCCTTGCTGAGCAAGGTGTTGTGTGTGGAGGCCAAATAGGTTAGCATATGCCATCCCAGCTCGAGTAGCCAGAAGAGAAAGATTTAAGGACTAGAGGCGCTAGTGACCATCGTAGTCGATGCGCCGGAAAAAAAAAACAAGCCAACCAGTGTGGTAACAAAACAGAAACAATTCATTGATAAAAATCTCTACAAGAAATGAATAAATTTGCTTTTACGATGGATGAAAATCCGAAACCGGCCAGGATTACGAGAAGTATGCATGCTACGACGGATAAAATACCAGATGTTATCTAGCATTGCGGACCAGTCTGCGTAATTAACAATATATTATTTTTCTTTGAAGTTTTTATCCGGTTAAAAGAGTTTTTAGTGGCTTTCTGAGGAATGTGTGAATTCGTCACACTAACACTTATTACCTCCACCATACATGCAACTGCAATGTCTTCTGTTCAGATGCCACAAGTTCAAACTGACACGAAGATTATAGTGAAATTCTTCAAGTGGCTGTCTCACCTTACAGGCTGGTTATTACAGCTTTTAGCATTTTTTCGAAAAGTACTGTAATGATAATTTTTTAAAACTGGGTGCCAACTGTACCTACAAAGATACCTACTGGGTGCCAACTATACCTACAAAGATACCTACTGGGTGCCAACTATACCTACAAAGATACCTACTGGGTGCCAACTATACCTACAAAGATAGATTTTTGAAAAATATTTCCGAGAAAATTGATTTGAGTGGAGTTGCGACCTTAGATCACTTTCTCTCATGTGCCACTTCAACAGGCTGAACTTATTAATATTTATTTATTTATTTAACGGATTATAAATCCTTTGTACATAGTATATTCAGTTTCAGCTATCAACATCAACAAGTAGTATAAATTTAACTCTATAAAGAACATTTGAATCTAAAAAATACTTAAAATCTAAAAAATATTTAATATATAGAAATAAGTATATTTATATTTATAATCTATTAATCCAGATAATGTATATTAGTCAAGGAAGAGTTTACCTTGCATTTGGAATTGACTTTTCTTTAATATATATTGAGAAATAATATAATAACAAAATGAAAATCAACTTTTATGAGAAGGAAAGATATATCAAATAGACCTATATAAAACAAATAAGTAAAAGTTCAGTAATAAAAAACATAATCAAACTTGAATTATTAAGATAACAAAGAAAAAATATAAGTATATACAAATATTTGATGGTAAATATTTCCTAATTACAGGGAAAAGCTACGGTGCCAGGGATTTAATTTATGGAATGTTGTGCTTGAAGGATAGAAGAAAATCGGTAACTGCGTTTTTAAACTGGATTCTGGAGAGATGAAAAATATCTAGTTCGGAACTAAGTTTATTCAGTAATCTTAATGATCGCGGTATTGATGAATTGTAGGAGTAGTGATTTCTATAAAATTTTATGAAGAAAAAATTGCGGTGCCTAACGTTTTTGACAGGGACTTGGAAGGTTACTGAGAACAGTAACTCAGAACTGTCTATTAGGCCATGGATAATATCGTTGACCAGTAGCAAATCGAATAATTTCCTCCAATCTGTACAAGTTAGCAATCTGAGATGGTTTCTGAGAGTTGTGTAGTCTAATTCCTATCTGGGGATATTAAGTTTGAAAGCAATCAATCTTAGAAATTTATTTTGAATATTTTCAATAGTTTCAGTGTGATAAAGAAACTTAGGTGACCAAACAGGGGAGCAGAATTCCAGGTGAGATCTGACTAATGCACAATACAGAAGTTTGAATGACTGAATTGGTTGGTATTCCGAAAAATAAAGCCTAGCATTTTATTTGATTTAGCAGATATGGAGTGTATATGGTCATTAAAAGTCATTTTGGAGTCAAATATGACTCCTAGATCACGGGAGAAGTTACTCTATTTAAATTAGTCACTTCTAATTTGTAAGAAAATTCTATTGGGTTAGAAGATCTGCTGAATGTAATGACAGAGCATTTAGATATATTTGTTTTGAGTAAATTTTGATCGCACCAAGTTTTGAAAAGTTCAAGATTGTTTTGCAGATCGAGAGCATCTGTTAACTTATTAACTGGATGGAATATTTTAAGGTCATCAGCGAATAGTAACACTCTGACGTTATGAAATACATTGATTACATCATTAAAGTGTACTAAAAATAACAGAGGTCCGAGATGGGAACCTTGGGGCACTCCAGAAGTTGCTGTGAATTTATCAGACAGGTAAGGTCCGATTTTTACTCTGAGAGTCCTGCCTATCAAGTAACAATTTAGCAGGCTACCTTCGACGCCGTAAGCCTGCAATTTAATTAGTAAAATTTTATGCGAGACGGTGTCAAATGCTTTAGCAAGGTCTGTATAAACTGCATCAATCTGTAAGGAGCCTGAGCCTAAAGTATTCATAATAAACAGTTCAACAAGATTTGAAGTAGCTGAACGCCGTTTGAAGAATCCATGTTGTGAAGGTGATATGAAGTAACTGAAGTGGGATGTCAGTTTTTGGATAATTACTTTTTCAAAAATTTTAGGTATTACAGAAATCTTAGGGATTGGTCGATAATTTTTAATATTTCTTTTGTCGCCGTTTTTATGGATAGGAACAATAATAGAGTTTTTCCAAAATTGAGGAAATTGCCCGGACGGTAGACTTGAGTTGAAGATATTGCATAATGGTTCGTCCAGAATATCAGATAATTCTTTACAAAAAGTTGGGGAAATATGGTCTGGTCCTGAACCTTTTGAAACGAGCGCATTTCTAACCTCTGCTTTTCAATCCTGATTGTTCTGAGAGAACACATATCGGGAAAACTATAAGATGGAACATTGCAGAATTCATCGTCAATGTAGACACTGGAAAAGTATAACGAAAACAGGTTACATAATTCTGGTCCATAATTAGCTTTAATAGAATCAAGAAAACATGAGTCTGGGAAGCAATGATTATTTTTAAAGAAATGTATATAATTCCAAAAAAACTTTACATTTTTTTAAAGGGAAAACTGAACATCCTTAATATAATCACTATAATCTTTTTTCACTTGTTTTTTGCACTCATTTCGAAGTTTTTTGACTTTGTTATAATCCGTTAGTGCACTAGACACTTTAAAGATTTTATGAGCCACTTTTTTCTCCTTAATTAAAAATCTGAGTTGTTTTGAATACCATTTCGGAAAAGTACTATTGAAAATTTTAATTTTTCGGACAAACTTATCAATGGTGCTAAATATTAATAAAATATAAAATATAAAATAAGTCGTTAAAGATTCAAGTTGAAAGTGTCATACTTATTGTTATAGTTTAGACTGGAACTATTGACAATGCTAAGAAAAGAAGATTAACTGAGATAAGTAGTGGATGTTTGCAGATAGTGACATTCTAACTGCTCATGACCGTTATTGGCTCCATGTAGTAAGCAACAATATTTAACTAAATAGAATTTGGTTTCTTATTTTTACAGGCTGGACAAACTGATGACTGGGTTAGGCTGCATTTAAAAAGATTATAGTAGGCCACTTAGCATTGGATTAAATGGCGTTACTGATAACCTATTGAAATAATCAATGCTATTCTTGTGGAATTAGCCTGTCCGACACTCAACTCGAGGTCTCAATCAGTTCTATACCTGTCTACAACGTTGATAAGTTAGTAGCGTAATAGGTTAAGGGCATTAAGTAAACTGTGAGCTGGGAAGTACAGAAAAGAAAGTCACGGTAGAATTTCACATCTTTGATCTTAGGTCGAACTTTAACTAAGTATGGGTGCAGAATGTCGGGTGAAGAGACAATCCGGGATAACGGTGATCTACAGCCTAGTCCACTGCATTTGTTTTCTGTTTCACAAGTTAGCATAAGCGTAAAAGTAAATTGTTGAAAATAAATATTAATGAGACAAATAATTTACCTTCCTGAGACAACCAACAAAGTTATTATGTAACTTGGCGGCGGTGAGCGAGAGGACGTTGTCCGTGCCGGCGATGAATGCTCTGGAGGAAGACAATATGGTGAATGTGCCTGCAGTATTGGAGTGCTCCGCGTACACTCCATCCACTACCAATGACAGCTGTCACAACACATCAACTCTTCATTACTTTTAGTAACTATATCTCCTGCTAGATATAGAAAATGTAAAACTAAAATATCTAATGTGGACTCCTGAGTTGAAAAGACTCGTCTGTAAGGTGTATAGTGTGTGTACTTGGTGGTCGATCAGAGTTTGCTTACGTGAGTACGCTAAACACAAATAGTTGCACATATCAACTACTCTGTGCTGGCAAATCCGCGAGATGAGATTCCTGCCTTCTTAGTGGCTAGACCAGTTTGCTTTAGGAAGTACTACTGTGATACTTTCAAACAGCAGGAATATTGTTACCTGAATGTTACATTCTGTGATAACTGCATATGCACATAGCATTACAGATAATGAATCTACTACTAAAATACTTAATTGCACTAAAATGAAGAATATTTACAAATTATGTCATTAAGGAAAAAACGGAATTAAAGGTTTCATAACTCACCCTGCAAAAGCTAGTCACAGCAGAAATCTGAAATACAAAAAAATTTCATTGTTAATGGGTATTGCAACGAAAGAGAAAATAATGGATTCACGTATAATTTGTGAAGTTAAGTAATGTCATGCCGATTTTACGATCAACTATCATCAGATGTCGCGGATGGAGGTGGATAGCAAAAATACTTGACCGAATACTATTCACACACCAGTACAACAACAAAAAATCAGTAAAACACTTACGCGACTTTCCTATAATAAAACACTAACGTTTCTATAAGTCCCTAAGGAAACTTGAGCAGGATATCAAACAACCCCAGAACTCCATAAAAATATATTTCTCTGGAAAAATATTTAAAATAAAAAACGATAGTTTTATGAATGTGCAGTTAACTTTTCAAATTTAAAGAAAATCGAAAAGAGAAAATTTTTAAAAAACTCAGTACGTCCCACTTCCGGTTGTTGGATTTTGCCCGAAACCTGTGTTAATGAAATTCATTGATTTTCTACCAATGCTTCTAATGTACAATAATATTCTAGCGGCCGTAGAACCATCATATATGGATAGTATACTAAGTTTAAAGAAAATCGTAAAAAACGTTCAGTAGGTCTCACTTCCGGTCGATAAATCTTGCCCGATACCTTCATGTTAATGCGGTAGTTATACCAATACGGAATACCAAGTTGTTACTTTTCCTTTTTGAGGTATTTTGTTAAAACACACACACAGAGCGGACTTTAAAACAGGTATTTCCGGAAAAAAGGAATCAAGGTCTGGATCGTGAATCGAACGTATTAGCAGGAATACGCTTTTGTTTTCCACTCAAATGTCAATTCAATACAATGTATGGTTCTAAACTTACATAACTTTGAGATATATTAAATGTCTTGCTGAATTCCCGATGTTAAAGAAAAGTGGTTAACAGGATGTGTCATTTTACTGAATCGTTTTCTTAGATTATTCGAATTTCCCTAGTTATTCAGTATTAATCTCAATTTTTGTAAACGTTAAAATGTTATTTTTAGTACTCGGAAAGGAGTAAATGCTAAATAGATATCGGGATGTGAAAATGTAAAAACATTTTCTGTAGATAACATAACAAGACTTTAAACCAGTGGATCATATTACATAATACATTACAGGCAAGGCGGTACTTCTCCTTTATTAACATGGGTTAGAGGATCGACAACATAAATCTGGAAATTTAATAAAAAAGGGAATGATAGGCAAATTTAAATGAAAAAATTCATGACTTTTGCAATTTTGCTGGTTACCGTATTAACCTAACAACTTATGTTAATGCAAAAACTTGAGTTTCCGGGTTGTGACCACCTCAATGGTTTGCTAGAACCGACGTTTCGCCCATATTGCAATGAGCCTCTTCGGGGTCGTTACACCTTGAAAGCTAATAGAGTAATGGACCTTGGATCTAACATCATTATTATTATTCTGATCTGAATAGATATTTCAAATAAAATATTTTATTAACTTTCATAGCAAGCTATAAGCTGAGGAAAATCACAGAAAGATTGAACGTCTTTTATTTATTTATAATAATTAAAATTAATTTTATTAGCATATAAAATTTTTTTGCCAGCGGTTATCTTTTCAGTTTGAACTTGATAACCTCTCAGCATGTATTTCCCCAAATCATAACTTACCCATCATGAAATAGTGAAAATAAATAAATTAAAAAATAAATGCAATCAAACATAAGATATAATTAATAGTGGTCGTATCACAATTCTGTACGTAATATTGTTATTTTTAATCAAAATAGCGCAATTTTATTATTTTAATCAAATTAAATATTAAAATATGAATAATTCTTAGTTTCCTTGTTCAATATCTTCATGTAGTTATCAGTGGATGAAACCACAATGTAACCAACCACAAACTACTTCCATCTTTGTTATGTTTATTAATAACTATGTAAACAAAAAGCGGACATATGATTATAATGAAAAGGGGAGATATTGCTTTCCGGCAGTATTTCCCACAAATCTAAATATTGCGAACTTTAGTTTTTGCCAATACAAGATTTTTACCAGAGAAAAATTTTTCCGTGATAGTGTGCTCCTTTTTGTGGTCATCGACCGGTTTCAGGCGATCGCTGATCATCAGGATGCTCTTTGTCAAACAGTGTGATAGCATAGAATTGCAAAGAGCAATTCAGTTTATACACTAGGTGTACAAACTGTTTTGACAAAAAACATCGTGATGATGGGCGAGCGCCGAAACCGGTTGATGACCACGAAAAGAAGCAGGCTATCAGGGAAAATATCTCTGATGCATTCAGCTATACGGACCCCCAACCACAACAACCAGATTTTTTTGGTTCCAAACAAACAAACGAACATAATTTCTTTCACAGTTGGTAAACAGGAAGCGATCGTTATAAAATTTTCGAAATTGTGTTTGCACCGTTTGGTTTGAGTTTGTGTGCGTTTTTGAAAATAGAATATCTCAAAAACGCTGACTATTTCAATTTGATATTCTGTTAAATTACTACATTTGATAAGAAAGTTTCGGTCAAAACCCGTCAACACGATATGCAGCTTTACTGAACTATTTTTTTTATTTTTCGCGTATTCCTCGAAAATGGCTGCTTTCTTTAAACTTTAGATCTAACTACACAATGCAGGTCGAACACTTTTTAAATCATTTTTTCGGAAAAGGTTTTTAGAGGATTTTGGATCGCTGTGAAACATTAAACTGCTACAATATATTATTTTAATACAATTCACTGGACGTCACCGGTGGGAATTCAGCAACCAAAATATTTAATAAAAATCCCTAACTTAAGAAAATCTGTAAATTAGAACAGAGAGAATTGTAGTAAGAAGGTGTCTGCGAGTGCTTAATGTGTGTGCAGATTTTTCATTTAACTGTAGTCTTATTGGCTGTAAAGTAAGATACCATGAAGAGAGTACGTATCAGGTTAATGTCTTGGTAACAGTGTGAACAAGTATTACCTCCTGTACTCTTCTGTGGACAGTGACTTTATGCCACTGGTTGTCGTCAAACCTAACTCGTTTGGGCTTGATCTGTAAGTCTAGTTTACCATTTCCTAGACTCATACTGAGCACAACGCCTCCTTCCCGCAGTCCCAGGTTCAGGTAGTCTCCATTATCGCCTGTCAAATCAGTAATCACTTTTAAACACATATATAGAAATAATCTGTCTACTTTATAAACTGCAAATGGTTTTCCATTTTGTACAAAATATATAATGAAGACCGAGAAAAAGTTGTATGTAAAAAATGTGAATTAAAAATATTATACAACCAAGAATACAAATATGAAGTGTGCTGTAGATTGATTCCAACTAATGTATTATATAAAAACTTTTACAATGCTTGTGACATCATTCTCTTAAGAAAAAGTATTGAAAGCAGATTTAATAGGAATGTCTATACTGACTCTACTAGATGTGGAATCTATCTGTTCAGACCATTAAGGGAGTAAAGTAGAGTTAGAATTAATTCCGACAGTTCTTGAAATATATTTACAAAAGTCCGCCAAATGGTGGAAACAGGACATATGGTATGGCCCATTTTTCATCCTTTTCGGTTTTTGCTATTATTTGCGGATTGCTTAGAATGGTGAAGACGCTAAATACATATTGGAAAGGCTGGAGCAAAGGCGAGCTTAAGTTATCACTTTGAAATTTGTTTGTGGTAGGAAACGGCAGGGCTATTTCTTGTGCACCAGGTCACCATTAAACCTAAAGACTTAATTATTTAGTAGCTAGTTGATAATGGGATGATGATCTGTCACGAGAAGCCATCAAATTCCTAAATGATGTTCTGTTGAGCAAAGTTATATTTAAACAAGTGAAGAAAAGAATTTTAAATATGATTTGAAAAACAGTTTCAATTTCAACAATATTCTGGAACTTAATAATATTCTGGCGATGAATGAGAATCCGAAACCGGTCGGAATCTACCAAAAGAAGTGGCGGTTAAATCCCAGAAAATGTTGGAGTTCGAGGCGCCACTGACGCAATACATTAAAAGAAAAGCTGTGAAACTGGATAGCAGGCGGAAAGAAGATTGAAAAGAGAAGGCTGAAGACTCTTTTGTAATTGTCACCGCTTGGGAGAAGGAAATGAAGACTACCAAAAAGTGATATGGAGAACGAGGATCGCCTTAATGATGAAGGATCAAGGCTCTAAGAGCTGAACAAGGTGGATCAGGTGAGATGGAAGAAGATATAATTTACAATTCTGGTCAAGGATGGGTGCAGAGTATCATCATCTTCGTCAAGAGGCAAAACATTCCCATCGAAGGATGAACTTCTGGAAATGAAATGAAATAACTAAATCGAGTATCTGACTAACAACTTACAGTTTTCATCAGGGAATCTCTTAAAGCAGTAGACTTACAATAAAGCTGGAAAATTGTTCCAAGGCGCACAATCACCGCGATCAATTCCTCGGCTCAGAGTATATATGTTTTGCAGCAAGTTTAATTCTTACCAGCAGGCTCTAGAATCTAAAAAAGCTCTTCTATATAGCACGTAATCGATTCATCTAGCTCTTGCCAGGCCATCACAAGATAGAGGACATGGAACTCTTGTCAGTCAAGCAATGATTATGGCCAGAATTCATAGGTTATATGTTTCCAGAGCATAAAGTGCTGGATCAATATACCCGTCATGATTCTTAAGAGTCCACGGATCTGATTAAGCCAGGTCTGCTAATGACTCTCTTAATCAGTGCTATTCCTCCATCATCTCTAATTTACTGCGAATCATAAAAACGAAAAAACAATTGCGCAACTGCCCTAGGAATACGTTCTCAGGCCAGTTGGCCAATTTTCGAAAAGCCCAGGACTTTTGGAAGCGCTGGCGTACAGAATATCTCCATACCCTTCAACAGCGCACGAAGTGGCTCCTTCCCGCCACGGAGATCGCGCCCGGCACCGTCGTCATGGTCCACCAGGACAATGTTCCGCCGCGCCAATGGCCTTTAGGCCGCATCGTCGCCCTCCATCCGGGACGTGACTCCGTTAGTCGCGTCGCCGACGTGCACATCGCCTCCGGCACCCTCCGCCGTCCTCTCGCCAAACTTTGTCCGCTCCCGACCCAGTGATCACTGAAGTCGAGTCTTCAGGGCGGGCGGGATGTTCGGTCGGCTCCCCTTGAGGGATTAACTCTGCCTCGATATTTTTAGCTTGGTATTTTTTCGTCATATTTCCCACGCTTTCTCGCCTTATGTTTCATACGCCTACTTCTGCCCGCGCGTACGTACGCGCTAATCTCCTTAGTGCCCTTGACACTCCTTTCCGCTACTAATGGTTTCTGAGAAACGTAGTTATTGCATTCCCCAAACTTCTGCATCTCCCCTCTTCCATCCCTCTTCCTATTTCACCATTTGGCCACATCGTTTTTCCCCCTACTTCCTATGCCGGCCAGCCCCCTTTTTCGTCCTCTCTTGCGCACTTGCTCCTTATACCTCTCCTAGTGAACGTGTAGTTGCCACTTCCCTCTAGTGCCAGTGCTTTTACTTCACCTTAATAATTTATTCGCCGTATTCGCGCCTTCGTGCAAATTAATTATTTACTGTCTCCGTGAGACGCAAGAATCTTCTTTCCTCGCCACCAGTGAAGAATCACTCACCTTCCGCACCTGGGTTCTTCGAGTACCATCAGCCACTTCACCCGCTTCCATGAAGCACTCCAACCCCCCTTTCTCTCTCCTCAAATCTTTCTTTCGCCAAATTACACACATACGTACGCACACCTGCACTCACACTGATTCACACACACCCACTTCCTCCTTCTTCAGTCCGCCTATCACTTCAGCGTCACGCCTTCACTCATCACTCACCGTCAGCTAAGGGTAAGTCTCATTTTCATTTCTTTGCACTGTTTTTTCATTCCGCTTCTTGGCGTACGTTCGCCACCGCCCCTTGGGTGTCTGCCGCGCAGAAACACTCATTCAATTTATTACCTAGGAGCACGCTTTAAATGTGTTTTTCTTAAAATAACAGTTTGTGAAGCCCGCTTTATTTACATGTTTCCTCAATTTTATTTCACTATGGTTTTCTACACACCTGGTACAACATATTAGAGCCTTTGTACATAGTGAAATAAATAGTAACAACCGCCTTCATTTTACCGTTGTCATTTAAAGTAAAAAATATTATATGTTAAGTAAAAAATTATATTATAAATATGTTGCTATTTCAATCATTACAGAACTACAGGCATTCATATTTTATTTGGAAATTCGTAGAAGAATCATTAGTTGTTGTGGTTGGGTGCGCAGAGCTGGACAGCATCAGAGATATTTTCCATGATAGCCTGCTTCATTTTGTTGTCATTGACCGGTTTCGGGCGTCGCCCATTATCAGAATATCTTGATAAAACAGTGTAATAATACAGAGTTGCACAGAGCGAAATCATTTTATACACTCTTATCAATCTATAGTGAAGTTTGTACAGAAAATCAGTGTTTAAAGTGATTTCGCTCTGTGCAAGTGTGTGTTATCACACTGTTTCAAGTCACTCTGATGATGAGCGAAAGCCCGAAAACTGTCGATGACCACAAAATGATGCAGGCTATCACTGAAAATATCTCTGAAGAATCATTACTTAAACGAAGCAGTTGTTCGTGTCTCTCGAACTTTCTGAAATGAACGTCCAAAAACTTTCTTGATTGACATCTGTTCGAAAACCTGCGTGATATTCTCTTTGCAGAAATGATTTCATTATGACCACATTTAGCTGGACTGAACAGTACCATTTTTCTATAAATACTCTCCTGTAATACTAAATCATTGTTTACAGATGATTGTTTTAGTTAAAAAAAAAAATAATTGCTGGTACCGTATGTTGTTTTAACACTCGAAGTTTAAAAAATTTAAACTCTGAAATTTAAATTTCGATATGTTGTAGTTCTGTACGTGATTGCAACAGGACATATTATGTTTATATAACCTTTTTTACATATAACAAGCTCCCTGACAAGGCCCTAGCCATAAATCATTCTGAATAATATTATTTAATAAACAATATATCCATCCTTTATGTGAAACACATAACCGCAATACTTAGCAATATGGAGATCAAACTCTTACCAAATATGTTGGCTCCACTGCTTTATCGATTAATCTTTAATTTATAACCTAGGACTATTGTACTATTTACTCAGACATAACATTGACTAGTTTAAAAAAAAAATAATTTGCACTGACCTGTATGGAATAGAAGACCGGACGGATGTCTTGTTTTAAAATAGAGGGAAACAGAATCTTGGGTGGACACTATGGGCTCGCCGCCAGTGCGACTGAGATCGTAGTACAGATATTCCACTCCTCTAAATGTGGCTTCCGAGGGTGCTTTATCTGTAATAAAATTAATCGATTAGAGAAACTGTTTAAATTTAAAAACAACTACTTAAACAAAACAGATAAAACAGGTGTAGGACACTCACGCGACTTATTTTACTGCACAAATCGCCTTAAAGGCGTTATTCCGTTCGACCGATTTTTCTCAGATTTATTATTTTAGATATGTTGTATAAGTAGGTACTTACACTATACTGATTATACTGATGGCACTTTAATGACATTTAACGTTGCCGCTCCTTAAGAACACTTCAAAAATCAATTTTCCTGGACAAATGTTTCAAATAAAAGTGATAGGCCTTACTGTGTAAAAAGGATATCATTGCAGCCATTTTTAACAAAGTACAGCAGTGAATATCGTCTTAATTTACAAGATTTGACTTATAAATTTTGGAAAAAGATCCCCTCTTCTAATACAAAGTTTCAATCGAACCTCTAAATATTACCCCATTATTTCAAACGAGAATAGATACTACAGCATACTATAATACCAAATTAGGGGAAATGAATAGGCGGACATATTAGCCAAGAGAACCACTAAACAGCGAGTTGAGCATTTCCATTGAGAGAACTAAAGCCATCTTATGAAAACATGGAAAAATAAATTCGCTACGTACAATAAAGGATGTTCTATAAAGGAATTAACCCAGAAGTAAATAAAAAAATAAGGTGAACTTGTTTTCAAGAAGTCCATAATCAAACTCTCTGCCGACTCAAATCTTACTATAGCATATGTAAGGAGTATAGGTGCGGAGCGATACCCTTACTGTATACTACGTGGAGAGTTGGAAAATTTAGAACACATGGTTTGTTCAGCTTATAATCAACAGAAAAATGTTTTGTTCAATAAACTTAGTTCAATAATTACAACTCCCTTCAATTACATAACAATTCTAAAGATAGAGTGTCCGAATTGACACTGGAAAGTAAAATTGAGATCAAAATATAGTGTGCGCTTAAAAATTTAGTCTTGTAAATATTTTTAGTCTGCAAATATTTGTAAATAGTGTTTTAATATAGGTATGAGTCAGAAGGAGTAGAGGAATATCGACTCCAGCCCTGTCCTTAGCTGGGAGTGAGAATGTGGATGCTATGGGTGAGGTACGATTGGTGAATATGGAAGATCAATTCAGTTAGGCTTAATTAGTTTTGAATGAATGTATTTATTAGAGCGAAAGTATTTATTGGCTAAAATGGTTTAGTTTAGGTTGAATATATATATATATATATATATATATATGATTTTATTTCAGTTTGATGCTTTATCAGTTAGCACAGAATTCATACTCTTTAAAAACTTTTTGCACATTCTTGACCTCAAATCATGAATTTGCAGAAAGGACTGAATTTCGAAAGTCTGTGACACCGTTGTAAACTTCTGGTTTGAAACATACGGATATCTCTTTCCTGATTTTCAAAGTTTCAATTCATACATTTTTTAAATTGTTAGTACAGCACACTCAACTTAACTAATATTATGTAGTTGATGGAACCGTACAATGTATTAAAACTGTATGTTAGCCACCATCAAAATTACCATTGAAGTGTAATGAAAAAAATAAACTGTCCCAAGGAAAAAAATATGTATAAATATACAAAGGGCGTTGCATAACGTAAATAATATTAAGATTGGTGAAATTTGGAGTATGATGAAAATTGGTGAAGTGGAAGTGTGCGATTTCAGTGAGATTTGTCTGGAACACAGCAGTTTGTCTGGAAACGGAATAAAAACAGTTGGTGCAGAAATCTAGTCACTTTTATTTGAAGGATTCACTTGCAGCAGTTCAGTCCTCCTCATGAAGTACTTTTATTTCACTAGCTCGCCATGGCACATTCTTGTCAAAATATTTACGTGCCTTTTAACGATCACGTCCGTCCACATTACCTATCATCCTTCCATAAGCTGGTAAAGCTGGCGCATCGCTTAGGGGCCCTGCGATTTCAGGTTTCCCCTTTATCGCCGTTGCCCTAACCTCAATGTCCACAAAGCGCCACTTATGCTCACGTCCACTAACTAATATTGCCCTCAAGGAATGTTGAATTTTATCAAAATACCTTAATTAATCATCAAATTCTCTAAAATTATTAAAAATAAAAATGAAAATTAAAGAAATCATAAGCGGAAATAAGAACAGAGTTGTAGTTTATAAACCATAACCATAGATTCTAAATAGACACGTAAATAATAGATTCTCTTTGTTTGTGTGTGATTTACTAGGAAATGTTGCAATTATGATGAAAAATTCCCACATAAAATATGTTATTCCCAGGGAGTAGCGATTTTTTTTAATAGATTTGTAATATAAATAGATCGGACCTTGCAGGTTAAGGCAAGCTGTCTGAAAGCTGTCATACAAGAGATATTACTATGCAAGTATTGCCGCTACTAACCCTCATCGTCTACATGTTAGTTTGTGCCAGTTGGGCAGGACCTGTGGTAGATCGCAGAGAAATTGTCGCACCTGTCCGGACAGTACCAGACGAACCTTCTATAACAAACTTGGTAAGTATGCATATCACTCTAACTACTTCCTGCATTCAGTGCTCTCATTTATAATTGTACTTATGGCAATCACTACAATGCTGACTGACAAATTTACATCAGACTCGCCACTTTCACTAAATATTTAATTGGCCTAAGATTATCTTCTAGCCTTCATCATCAGCCTAAGATCATCCAGTAAAATGTTTCAAATAAAAATGGCTATTAATGGCTGTATTGTTAGGTTTCAAGTTTTGAGAAAATCGTTGGAGCCGTTTTCGGGAAATTTCCAAAAAATTCAGAAACCTTTTGTGTGAGTCGCATTTCCTGTCAATCAATTTTCTTCGAACCTGAAATTCTAGCATTGCATTTAATATATCTTAATATTGTTCAAGTGTGAGGATTGATATTTGTACTGAAACTCTGGCAGTAACAGGGTTTAGTCCTCCCTGATTAGGGGGTTCAATAATTAATTTTGAACTGCTTCCCTTGACACTACTATAATTCACTATAATATAATTGACATTAATATACTTTAAAGTATAAATGGGACAGAAGCGCAGAAGTATATTTCGAAATTTGTTAACATTATAACCTTATGTAACCTACATAATTTATCCTTATGTAATTATATAAGGATATATGTAATAGCTGAACTACAGCCGCCACCAGTGTTGCCACAATCTTCTTACCCAATATTACTGAGAAACAAAAAACAAAAAAAACAATATATCACAGTAGTACTCATTAATTTCCTTCCGTTTTACTTTCTCATACTGTTAAGCGGAAGCATTTTTATTTATCATCGTATCAAATTGTCGAAGTCGGTTAAAGTTTGTGTTGATATCTAATGAGTTCGAATAATTGGTGCGTTTAGTATACGAACGTTATGCTCGAATGTGAATAGCATAATTTAGTATTGAAAAATCGCAGAAAGTTCAAACTAGATATCTCAAATAGGGGCTAGCAAGGTAGCCGTCAGTAATTTGGTTCAACCGGATGTATTAATTTACTTAATGGATTTTTCCGAATTCTATCGGAAAAGGGCTTCACCAATTTCCTTCCAATTTGGTATATAATCTACACTTATAGAAATTTAAAAACTTTCGAATGAAAAATTATTCCCGAGAAATTAATTTCTCAGAGTCTTAGGATCTTTCTCTGATTTTATGTTCAATTTCTCTGATATTAAGCTTTCCTATAAAGTGGTTAACGAACTACTTTACAGGACAACAATAAGCGGTTCCTCCAATTTTTTGTATACTAAAAAAAAACATTATTTTTGTCAATACATACTCCTAACGCTAATTGCATGTTTAGCAAAAATTCTAAGGTTGAAATCGGTCAGTCGGAGTACCACCTGCCAGTCAGGGTTTTGTTTGGATGAATTTACCCTGTGTTATCCGAAATGGCTCTTGGCAATTTCTTTAAAACTTGGAAATTCCGAGCAAACATTTTTCCGGGACATTAAGAGGGCTCTTGGGAGCTAGATATTTAACTAATCTCATGACTGCCATATTACAGTTTAACGCTTGCTTGCATAACCTACAGCTATTTATATTTAATGAAAATTTCAGCCATTAAACAAATAGTTCAAGTAAAACTGTAATAATTGCAGAAACAGTCGTGTGAGTGTTTCACAACTCAAAATCGAGAATTCAAATTTGGTATTTCTTTTAAGGCCATTTATGGGTTCCGACATAAAGGTTTTTTGGGGGGATAGTGCACTGCGAGCTTTTTTAATATTTTTTTTGGATTTATGGAGGAGCCATGACGATAACGCGAACTGTTACGGCTGTAAATTGACACGTCAGTTGTTTATGTGTGGGTTTGTTGTTGTAATTAGGTAAATTTGTATTGTGGCACGGATAGTGCGGCAAAACTTCACTGGCAAAACTCAAATTTCACTCATTTATACTCATACTGTAGTACTCATTCAATAACTGGTTGTATTTCTGTATACACACACAATAGTCAGAACAAATTATAAAGTTGACATCAGATTTGTTAAATTTATTTATTCAGTAACAACCACCTGTTTCATCATGTTTTCTGTGTGTGTTTTAGTGGATAGACAGAGCTATGGAAGAAGTCTCACCCGATCAGATCGAGCCCACAAGCAGAAGATTTACAAGATCTCCAGCTGCGCGGAGAAGAGTGGTCATTATCATCATTCGGAAAAAGAAATAAACTCTGGGAGCAGATAATAAAGACTGTAGCTTGTCCTCTGGATGTTTCAGTATATATTTGTTAAAAAATTCAATTAAGGTGTAAAACTTTAATCAGCAACAATAAATACGATTAATGTAATCGATTTGTTTCCTTAACAATTGCTTCATAAATATATACAAGTTTTAATGTAAATTTTGTTTTATATAATCTACCCTTACTGATTTAAAAATAAATCACCGAATAATGCTTATATTATGGCAACTTGCATAACTACAAGTAGCACCGGAAGTACCACTTAAATGAATGTTTTTTTTTCTTTCAGTATTTTGGGTTATTCTCGAAAACGGCTCCAACGATTTTTTTTAAACTTTCTATATCAATTACGCATACAAAGAGCTACAACTATATGTGAAACATTTTTCCGAGAAAATTCATTTATGGGCACTTTGGGGGAGGGGTGGAGTTAGGTTTTCCTCTAAAGTGCTATTTCAGTTTACTACACAATTATATCATGTATTAATTAGCATCAAAAATATTGTCAAAATTCAAGAGTTTGAAGAAAATTGCACGACCTAAAGTGCGTTTTTACTGAAAAGTATTTTTCAGTTTTCTGCTATTTTCTTTAAAACAACTCCAATTGATGTTCTTATGTAAAATATGTAAAACATAAGTACATGCAAGGAGCTACAACTTTTATTTCAAATATTTCTCTGGGTAAACTCATTTAAGGGGGCTTTTGAGGAAGGTATGGGGCATAATGTTTTCTCTGTGTGCTATTTCAATTTATTATATAATTATGTCATCTTAATAACAATAAATAGAATTAAATATGTTAACACCATTTCGAGTTTAAGGAAAATCGGTTAAACGGAAGTACGTTTCAATTAGTTTGTTTTTCTTGGGTTTTCTATAAGCTTGGTTTCATTTTCGCGGTTTTCTCCATAAAAATACCAATGAATTTTATTAAATTTGGTACATTAACCAAGTATGTAAACACTCTATGCAAATGTAGAGATTTATCATTTCTGTTTCAAACTATATACCGAAAAACACTTCATTTAAAGAAGATTTGTGGACTTGCGCTTTCCTCAAAAATGTCATTTTATTAAGTTGATATAAAAACATTTAGTAGTAGTTGAAGACAAACATTTAGTAAAACATATAAGTTTGAAAAAGTCTGTCAATTATAATTTTGTCAACTGCAGTAAAGATAGTTGTGGGAATGTTTATATTATAGATAATTATACCAAGATACCAGATAATTATATTACAGCAATATTTATAAATAACGAGTTACTAGTTTATAACCTAAAAGAAAAATCAATGGCTGGGCTAATAGGTTATGAATCATCAGAAGAAGAAAACAACAAAGGGGAGGTTATTCTTAATCTTTCATTAGTGAAGGTTATACTGTGGTTATATCTGATTTGAGTTGTACTTTATCTTCATTAAAATATAATCAAGTTAAATCTTTTGTGTGTGTTTGGGTTATTTTCTTTTTTAATACCTTAGTGGATAAATAATAATGGTAAGGAAATTTTCAAAGAAATATTTTTATGTGGTTTTTTACAAAACAAAACTGTTCATGCTTCATTGTGCGAGGGTAACAGCCGTATTCACTGAGGTAATTACTTCTTGATAGTTGTTATTTTAAATTACAAATTATTTTTCTAAGGAGAGATATATTGATGTTTTTCATACAATTTCTAGCTATATTTCTGTATACAATACATAACACACACACACACACACACACACACACACACACACAGAATGATCGTGAGCCATACACACTAATGACTAAACTTGTACTAACGTGACAATGCAAGCTTTACAGAAATAAAATATTTTTTTATTTGTATTACAATTCAGTAGAATTATTGCCGACAGATAAATTTTCTAAAACAATGTTCGTTGTAATATTCCCCATTTTAAAAAAATATTTGCACCACAAGTGGGTATAGTAGGTAGTAGGTAATATTTAGGGCTGTTTGTGAACTGGTGTGATAAATAACTTGTCACCATCAGGAGGTGCAGAGAGCCAGCTGGGGCATGGTGCTGAGATTCAAGGCCGGCTCCACTAAGCTCGCTGACCTTAAACAAGAATTTATTTGTCGCCACCCCCAATGAGAATTATTATATTTTTATTTAACAAAAAGAAACATAACTTTCTCTTATTTCAGTTATTAAGTTAATTAGAAAATAAGTTGGACAATTTTGTACAAATATGGTGATGAAACAGTAGGTAATATTTGTTGGTTAGGTGCTACATGAATGACTGCACTGTAGATCACCAGGCAGCGCGTGTGCCATTCCCCAACCAAGAACAAACCGTTTAGAATCGAGACTTTTATTTTTTTAAACATTTTGTTCATAAACACGCCCACACGCACAAAGTGTTAATTGTTTGACAAGAGTGTCAAGTGTGAACTGAAGAAGTTGAAATAGGAATAAACTTTATCTTTAACTTTTTTTTGTTTTAAACATCTAAAACTATTTAAAAATATATATAAAAAGTCGTGAAGTATGTCCGATAATCTTCAAGAATGTTGTCTATTGAAAAGAGGAAGGACAGAAATTTTTTAACAAATAATTTAATTTTTTTAAGGCGCATCAACATCTTTGGTGTTGGTGTCCGAGCCTTCCTTCTTTCGTTACAGACAGACAACACTGTCCATCACTGTAGTGAGCTATAGAGGCTCCCAGGAAGAAAAAATCTAAGTATAGCACTAGACTGGAGCCCAGGACCTCCGCGTGCCACCAAGTTAATCCCTTCCCTTAGATTAAATTTAAACATTATTATATTATGTTTTCTGATATTTAATTTATTGTTAAATTGATTTAAAAGTTTAAATAAATCCTTAATTAAGAATTTCTACTTTACTTTAATATTATTCATTATGTTTTAGGCATTTGAAATATTATAATTTCTTTAATTGAAAGGTGGCAACACTGTATTTTAATTTTTGAGCATTCAGTCTCTAAATATTTAGTACAACTTTAGCCACTGACTTTAGTGGGACAATTCTCACATTAAACAGCTGTTGAAATCACAAAATTTTAGACCATTTTCTAAAAACATTTTTGTCTTGTCCAGGGCATGTTAGAACAAATAACGCTGAAAAGGCTAATCCCACCCTCTCATTCTAGTCGATCGCAATGTTTTCTCTTGGAGCAGTAAGAGTAAACAGAAGATCGATAAAGCAATTCTATTTCACCTAATATGGATAATTACAAAAAACAATAACTTATTTGAATTCAACTTTTTGGTGCTGTTCCTTATAGCTGTAACAGCGAACACTGGGATTCTATCCAATTATATAAATTGAGTTTCAACGAGAAATATCTGTTTTGTGATCCTTGTAGATTATAGATTGTTGTAGGGGATTACTGCACTGCGACCTGAAAGATCTATTGTGCCCCTCGGAGCCTTCTCAGTGCACCTCCGGCTTCCAAGCAGTGTTCTCTAGCTACAGACAACACTGCCCATGACCGGACAGTGAGTTGCAGAGGCTCCAAGGAAGAGAAAATCCGGGACCTCCGCGTTGCTAGTCCAGCGCGCTATCACTGAGCTAATCCCTTCCTTCTCCCTTGGCTTACGCCAATTAGCTGCCCTAATTTGTGTACTGTGTTTGATCTTGTCTGTAAAGTGAAGAGTGAATGTAGTTAAAGTGTATTGTTTACTTTCTGACGAAGCGCATGGAGTACTAAGCTGTGGTTAAATGTGGGGACTACTCCTCAAGTAACTGCATGCAACACTTTTATTTTTTTCCCTTGCGGGCTTATGTGACCCATAGAAGGTGAAACAAGTGTTTTTAGCAAATGAACTTGCACGATGTGTTTTCAGTGTGTGTGTATGAATAAAATTCTCAAAAATGCTCCATTCCAGAGTTTGGTGCGACTAATGAAACTTGTGTTTAGCGCAATCTGGGTACAATCATCACAACTAAAAAGGTGAATTCTTAAAAAAATCCGCCAGAGGGATATATGAACTTCAGAGATAAAAACGTGGAAATAATAAGACTGACGACTAGATAAGTGGTTAGCGTACTGGACTCCCACACGGAGGTCCCGGGTTGGAGTCCAGCATGCTGACCTTAGATTTTTTCTTCCTAGGAGCCTTTACAGCTCCCTGGCCGGGGATGGACAGTGTTGTTTGTAGCGAGAGAGCACTGTCCGGAGGCCAGCAGTGCATGAGAAGGCTCCGGGCGCCAATGACCATATATTTGACGCGCCTAAATAAAAAAAAAAAAATGAGATTGACATGTAAATTGGAAGAACTGTTGAATGAAAGGTGTTGGGGTTGAGACCGTGTCATATATATATACAATGTTGGGTCTAGTAAACAAGCCAGCCACCATCTGAAGAAGTCTGTTCCAATGCCTGTGCGAAATGTCGGTTTATAACAAAACACTAACGTGGCCTTAACGTGAAGACATCACTGTTTTGATTTGAAGATTCTTGGAAGTTACTTGTTATTATTAAATAAGCTAATTAATTTTAACTGCAATAATTTAATTGCATGTGATTCACAGAGTGTTATGGTGACGTGATCACTAACTTGGCCCGTGATAATCCCAAGGGAACTTGTGTAGGTCAAATAGCTGTGAACTACACTCACCAGCTATATAATAGTGGTGGGCCAACTGGTTCAAACATCATTCCCAAAGTGAACCGTTCAATCATGACTCCCAGTCAGATAGCATTACTACTGTTGGTTGCTGCCTGTCTGTTGTGCCACTGTCAAACAGAAGCTCGACGCTCCGGACACAGAGGAATTGGGCCAGGAGCCCCTAGACCTTCCATTGGACGAGGAGGTTTTAAAAGGGTAAGTAGTAATTAGTTCAGATCCAAACTACCTAACATAATGCATATTGATATAAAGATTGGACTGTAGACTGAGGCAGCAGTACACTCTGATTTTGCCCGTCTGTTAGTTGTTACTTCAGAATTGTACTTTTTCTTTTAATTGCAATTGTAGAATTGTTCATATATACGAAAACGACTACAAACGATTTTCTTTTAACTTGGGTTTTTATTAAGTTCACATTTATAATGATATGTCACTTTATTTGAAACGTTTGGTCAAATGTCCAATTCGATAGGTTAAAATTGCTTATTACGTGGTTTTGGAGGAGCTCCAAGAAAGGTTTCCTATATTGTGCTATTCAGTATATTCTTCCGTTATATATTATCAGGCCCAACAATTACTTTGCTTGAATTCCAAGCTTCAAGAAAATCGGTCAACTGAAAGTACGAATTTACTGAATTGTTTTCTGATATCGTCATTACTTTCGTTATTACTCCTGCTAAGAAGAAATATTGTAATCGTGTCTAATGTTTGATATCGAATTTTCACCGGAAATACTCGTTTTGAGGTCCCCTGAGTCCATAAAAGTGGTTTTTAGAAAATGTATTGCGCGCGCGCGCGTGTGTGTGTGAACAGCATAGCTCAAAAACGAAAATCGCAGAAAGTTCAAACTTGATATTCCGTTTGGGTATCACCATTGGACCCTGCAGTACGTTATGCATAAAAATTCCTCAACCGGAAGTACATATTTACAGAATGGTTTTTTTCAGTTTTTTGTGATTTTCTCATAAACGGCTCCAACCATTTACCATAAACTTGCGATATTAACTACACGTACAAAGATCTACAGTTTTTATTTGAAACATTTCTCCGGGAAAAGTCATTTATAGGCACTTTTGGGAGGGTTAGGTTTTATCTATAGTGCTAGCTTAGTTTATTACACGGTTCTATCATCTAAATAATATTAATTAGAATTAAATATTTTGTCGAAATCCCGAGTTTGAAGAAAATGGGATGATTGGAAGTGCGCCTTACTAAAAGTATTTTCTCTAAATCGGCTCCAACGATTTCCTTTAAATCAGATATAGAGAGCACCAACTTTTATTTGAAACATATCTCCAGGAAAATATTTAAGGGGACTTTTGGGGGAGGGGAAGGGTCATGTGCTATTTCAGTTTAACTACAATACAATGTTGGCTACAACTAACTATGTTAGTTTCAGTCTTACAATTGTATAGCTACAATTCCGTCAACTAAATAATATTAATTAGAATTATATAAGTTGCAAAAATTTCCAGTTTGAAGAAAATCGGTTGAGCGGAAGTGCCACTTTACTGAACAGGTTTTTCAGTATTTTGTCAGATTTTTTTTTGTTGGTTGAAAAAAACTAGATGTTGATTCAATTAGCCCTTGCGTGGATTTCTGTCCTTATAGTACTCTATACTTTGTGGACTACGTCATCCCACTACATAAAATTAAGGACAATATAATGTATAGCTACAAACAAGAAAGTTTTTTAACAGAAAATTATTAATTCCTTGGAAAAATTTTGTGGATGTTTAACATTAATTTTGTTTTGTCCCACTGGCACCTACTCGTTTAAACGGCCAGATACAAAATGGCGGATCTTACATTTCCGCCTGATTCTCTTTTGCCTTTTTTTTTCAACAATGCAATGATAATTCCGAATTTTTTCTTCATAGTTTACATTAATTATATAAAACAGTAAATATTATATTAGAAATAACTTGATTTTTTTTTTTTTTTTTTTTTTTTTTTAATTTTTAATGAACAATTTGATAAATTGTAAAATACCAAGGAAGAGAAAATTGGTAAAAAAATTCTAACTAGATTTTTCATAGAAATTATTAGGTATAAATAATTAACCAATCACAATGTAGAAGTAAACATAATCAAATGTGGGCGTGGTCAACATAATAATTCTAAATTTCTGATTAGCCTAACATACACCTGCATTTCACATCTTCACTTCTACACTGTGGTTGGTTAATTATTTATAACTAATTATTTCGATTTAAAGTTTAAAGAAAGTAGTAGCAACAGTTTTGAGATTAATTTCTTTAAATTAACCGATTGTCTACAATGTGAAATTGCAGCAATTCTTATAGTTTAGCTTTAAACTATTTGAATATTATATAGTAGATAAATAGATAGATGGTGAGGAGGCACTGTGGAGGGGGGCTAAGGTCGCCACTCCCCTACAATCACTTTTCCTGCAAAAATGTTTCACATAAATGTGCCAAGTATTTTACACGTCTCTTGGCACACAATTCAAGGAAAATCTGGAGTTTTTTCAGGAAAATCTCGAATAACGGAGGAAACAGTTCGGCAACATCCCTCCTGCGTTAGACGAATTTTGGACAGAAACCTTCCCTATTTAAACGGATTACTAAATTTTAAGTTCCTGTAATTAAAACGCTACCTTCATTTTTAATATAATGAGTTCTTGCACGGACCATTCACTGAGAACATTTTTATCGTACTCAAATGACTTCAAAATATTTATTTTTTTTTATGAAAACTTAGTGTCAAAATAATGGACACTTTCAATACTCTCTCTCTTACACCAACAAAGAACAAAACTGGGGATGCAACTGGGGGAACAATGGGCCCGTAAACGCTTCTTCTCTCCCCACAAACTATAATGAATTTCATAATATAAGGTTGGGGTGCATGGCTGGATACAATATAATATCGAGCAACTAAATGTTTGCTAAACATTGCTGCAAATTTCAAGAAATTTAGTTAATTTCTAAAAATAAATTAAATTTCGAAAGTGAGTTAGATAAAGAACGTCTGTAGAACATTTTGTATTGAATACGCAATAGATTAATATATTTAAACGAATGATGTTGCAGAGATTGACAAGAGAGGCTGCAGTGCAGCTGGCGGGTGAAGCCCAGCTGGAAGACGAAGTAGCCGTACCCTTGAGCATGGACATGATCGGCCAGAGAGTGAAGAGATCGCGGAAAGTAGGGCCCATCGTTAAGACAGTCTACATAACAAGGCCCAGAACTAAGTTCAATCCAATACAACGTACATAGAGTTGTTTTTTTTTTTGTATATTGTAAATATAGTTTTCTTTGTATATAATTAAATGTCGTTTAATTGATTTGTCCCTTTATGATAGCCTGTGTACTTCCGGTCTCCATTAAATATCAATTTTCTCTATCTCCTGTCCGTTTCTCAGGTCCATAAAGATTAAAACAAAAGTCTAAGGCGAATGAGACACGAATTTACCTTATTACAATTACAGTTATAGTTTGGTAAATTAACACAGAGTGGTGGGGGTACATGTAGCAGGTAGCAGCTAGTACTTTACACGGTCCACAATACGCCACCTCCATCACACTGAATGAGACACACGTTTCCCTGATTACAATTACAGTTATAGTTTGGTAAATTAACACAGAGTGGTGTGGGTACAGGTAGCAGGTAGCAGCTAGTACTTTACCCGGTCCATAATACGCCACCTCCATCACACTGAATGAGACACGAATTTACCGTATTACAATTACAGTTATAGTTTGGTAAATTAACACAGAGTGGTGGGGGTACATGTACCAGGTAGCACTAGTACTTTACACGGTCCACAATACGCCACCACCATCACACTGAATGAGACACGAGTTTCCCTTATTACAATTACAGTTATAGTTTGGTAAATTAACAGAGGGTGGTGGGGGTACATGTAGCAGGAAGCAAATAGTACTTTACCCAGTCCACAATACGCCACCTCCATCGCACTGATTGAGACACGAGTTTCCCTTATTACAATTACAGTTATAGTTTGGTAAATTAAGACAGAGTGGTGGGGGTACATGTAGCAGGTAGCAGCTAGTACCCGTTCCACAAT
>JAAEAF010007213.1:0-56812 GCA_011037195.1 Triatoma infestans
TTAAATAAAAATAATAAATGTTAAAATTCAAAACATGAGACTTTTCATTTTATTTCTGGAAAATTAGTAAGTGGAAACATTACAGAGCATAGTAAACATATACACAACAGTGAACCGCGGGCAGGTATAGTTATAACAGGACTAGTGGAAAGAAATAGACCATTGGGAAAACATAGAGCCAAGGGGTTAGGAAATGAGGTTGTGGTAAATAGAGGAGAGATTGTTGGTATCTTTTATATGTAGTATTCCCAAAAAGTTGAGTTTTTTCTCAAAAAGTTCAGCTGCCAAAATACTGTTGTTGGAAAAATCAAATTTGTGTCTTTTTTTCAGTATGATGTTTAGTGAGTGCTGTTATGATTTCAGAGTTAGGTTTGTTTTTTCTACAATCATAATCGTGTTGGTATAGACTGTTCTTTAAAAATTGTTTCGTCTGACCTATATATGTGGCTGAACATTGCTGGCAATTTATTTTATATATAATATTTGATTGTAATTCTGTCGGAGTAGGGTCTCTTAATTTAGTAAAATGTTTGTAAGTTGTATTGGTTGTTTTATGTGCTAGTATAATGTTATATGGTCTGAGGATATTGGATATTTTTCCGATGGGTTTCTTATATAAGGAAAGTAGATATACTTCGGAAGAGAAGTGGAAATGGGATTCATAGATGAAATTTTGTTATTACCCGAAATTAAAAAAGCTTGGACAGGATATTTATGTTCTCTTCGCGAAATTTCGAGTGGCTAAATGTAAGGGCGCATTTTGTGAATGCTTTAAGGAAATTGATCTTTTGGGAATAGGCTTGATAGAAATTAAAATATAAATAACGGTCTGATCGAATAGGTTTCACATACCAATCTGTAATTAAAGAATTATGATGACGGAGGATTGTTAAGTCAAGAAAATTGAAATATTGTTAAGTAATTGAAAATTTAATTGTGCTAATATAAATCTGTCACTTTTATTTGTAATTATTTCCCTCCCCCCCCAAAGTTGTGCGGAATTTGTGGCATTTAAATTTGAAATGTTAAATGAAGTTTGGCTCAGTGTTATTAGCGGGCTCTTCTGGACTTTAGCGTAATCTGTCATTTTTCTACCCACGGGTTGTTAGATTGATATTTGTCTCTCCACCACATTTATGTTAGGATAAACGAGTAGAATTGGAGGTTTGATGAAAATTTGTCATTTTATATATATAGATAATTGTATTGGTAAAAGAAAGTCGTATGAGTGTTTCACACTGGATTTTTTTTAGATTTATTGGATCACAAAACATGTATGACTTTTTCAGTAATAAGAGAAAGTAAAAACTAACTGCTATCATCAAATATTTGAAACTCTCCCTAAGGAAATATCCTGTCTTCGATTAATTACTTGTAATGTGACCAGGTTTTTTTTTTTTTTTTTGTCCATTGGACTTCAGAATCCAATTTAGAGTTCTATAAATAATGGAACCCGGTTAGGAAAGTATGAGATGAAAGCTAGCTATAGAAAGCTCTTGGGTTTTTCAACTTTTTCCTTTAAAAAAGGGAATATATTGCAATACTTTCTAATTTTGTTCACTAACAAGGCCTAGTTTTTGGAGAGCTAACTTTGGCTAAAAGCATTTCATTAATGAGCTGTTACACAAATAAAATTATGGCTTTGTTTTAATTTTTTTGTTTTTGTTTTAACAATTTTTAATATTATTTATTCATAGAAAACGTCAATAGAAGCCATAATAAAAGAACAATTATAAAAAGTTTTTACATATCATATTTTCAAATAAAAATTAGCATTTATTTAATGATTGAAAAACATATTTCTGAAAAAAATAATGTCTCTCTCTCCCATTCAGTGAATGTGTGTATGAAGTGTAAATATCTCAAAAAGGAAAACTAGAAAGTAGCACAAAGTTAATACTTGTTTAGAAACCAGAATAAAACCATACACGAAGTTTTGGGTAGAAATCCACTAAATGGAAATGCGACTTTAGTAGCTTTTTTATTTGGAAACTGCTCATTACTTTCTAGAAAACAGTTCAATCGTTATTTTGTTTTTTTAAAAAAAACTTGGCATATTATTAACCTTTATACATTAGTTTTTATTATTTGAAAAATTAAATAAAAGCGAAAGTGATTTCATTTATAAGAATAGACAGAATACGTAGTTTAAAGAAAAATTATTGAAGTCAGTTTCGAGTAAATCATGATAAACTGAAAACAAAAAGAATTAGTAAAGTCAGTCTCCTTTTTGGTTACTATTTTGCTCAAAACCTTCGCGTCTGAGGCTGTGGTGTTTAACATATGTATATTGTGTCTGTATGTTATATACAGACCGTACACAAAATGTATTTCTTTCTTAGTCGGGGCACCTTCAAAACAGTTACCTATATAACTGATGAAATCCCAATTTCAAAAAGTTGGACTTACTCGCACACTTCCTTTTTACTGGAAGTTAAGAGAAAGTAAAAAAGTTGGTTAGTCTTGTGTTTGTTCTTTTACAAAGAGGTTTAAATAAATACAGAGTACAGACTACAAATCTTATTGAATGCTCTATCCTGTTTGTACTGATAAAGGAAAGATACAAATCTCTTTAATACAAGAATCCAACTTCTTTTCCGCAAACAAATACCTAAATTTACCCTAAATTCCTCCATATTCAGTTTGCTCAGTTTTAAGACTAGATAATAGTAAAGGCAATTTTATTCTAACAGATTTTATTGTTATTACGTAAAAGAAGGAAACAAATGCAAATTTAATTAGTTTTGCGAAATTATTCACTTGAAGATAACTCTTTATTCATTTTTCTCTTACTACTGCAAGAGACATTATTACGATCGTATCAAATGTTCAAAATTGTGTCTTCATTGGAAATACGTGTTTTACGGCCACTTAAACTCGAAAAAGTAATTTTTAGAACACTGGAAGTGGTACCTTACTAAATTTTTCTTCTATATTTTAGGTTTTTCGCATATATTTTTTGGAAATAGCAGCCTGATTAAATATCGTATGCTCACAATACAAAAAAAGGCACTTCGTTTATATTTAAAACATTTATTTTCATGCAAATTGATTTGGGGAGGGGGGAAGGAGCGATGACAAGTCCCACTGAAAGTGCTATTTCCAAAGTCAGTAGGACTGTATTAAAACTTCGTTATCAGGTCACCCAGCTGTTTAATGGTGGCCATGTTTATGTGGTGGACGTTTAGGATTTTACATGTAATTTATAATCATTTTATTTTAACAAAGTATTTAATGGTATTAACACATTTAAGTGCATATATATAATATACGTATATATGTTGGTGGGTCCGCAATGATGGATAACATCTGGTCTTTTATCCGTCTTAGCATGCATATTTCTATTGTTTCTAGCAGGTTTCAGATTTTCATCTATCGTCAAAATAAATGTATCACGTTCATGTAGAGAGTTTACTTCAACGTAATGTTTCTGTTACACACTACACTTGTTGGCTTGTTGATTATATGTACAACTTTATTATCAGGTCCTCTAATAGAACCTAAACGAAATATTAAGCAGGACTTACTACAGTTTTCTGTTTTTTGAGTTACGCTCGCAAATACACACACATACGCGCTCGAACATATATACAAGACCATTTTTTTTTTATATATATATATGTATTTTTCCATAAAAATAACTTTCTTTTTTCTTATAGCAGAAGAGAAACTATCATTACCACCAATCATTACTTGTCAGCACTGTTCTTTTACTCAAGTAATTTATTCGGAAAGTATTCCCTTTTTTTGTGGTTAGTCAGTATTTAAATCCCACAGGACTGACTACCGTACTGTATTCTCAACGTCATTCACATATCTCTGTCTCCTTTTCCCTTATGGGAATAAGAAGATTGCCATAGTACTTTTTTTCAATTGCTTTATTCCTCTAGAAAAGAAAAATATATTTGATGGGAAAAATATTTTCTTTATATACTTTAAAGTAAAAATGAAAAAGAAATAATAATTTTTTTTTTTTTTTTTGGCGCATCGACATAGCAGGCCATTAGCGCCATATCTAAAAGGAAGTTGTGAGGAGTCCAGTTGTTAATTCAACTATCATCCTCCAACACAATACTATCGAAACCAGTCGATGGGCGAGGAAAACGACGGTGGTATATTTGTGCCATCCTTTCCTTTTCCTTTCTTACATGGGATGGGATGGGGTGAGGTTCCACCATCCCCTATAACACTTTATTGTTTCATTACTTTACTTTTTTTATTCCATTCCAATTACAACAATACTGTCTACAAGAGAGCCACCCTGAGTAACCCGAGAAACCGAGAATATATTTCACATACCCGCAATAAATTGAAATAGAGCGAATATACAAATTTCAGCTATAATTTCCATAGAAAGTAAAATATAAATTTGAGGGTGAAGTACTTTTACAAAAATTCCTTCAGCCCCCTGTTAAAATTCTAACCTAAGCAATCATTCAAACATTCTCGCTAATAAATACAAACACGCCAATAAATACACTCATTTCACTTTCACATTTAGCCTAAATAAATTCATTCTCACTCTCTCGCTAATAAATACATTCATACATTACTCACTCAGGGGGGGAGTATTTGATTTTCCTCTCCCCTAAGATCCTAACCTACCTGAACTTAATTCTATGATACAGATTAACATTCTTTAAATAAGAAAATAGCTCTCTTATAAACCGAGAACCTTCTTTTAATATTACACGTAAGTTATCTGTCAAGCCTGCTCGCTCTCTATGTTCTCGCAGAGCTGACAACCTTCCAGAATATGTGCCACTGTTAATCTTCTCGGCACATTGGGCACTTCGGTTTTCTTTCACCTATTAATAGGTGCCCAGGAGTCACCCGTGTATGTCCAATTCGTAGTCTCGTTAGTATTACTGCCTCGCGTCATGGAAGATTCTCCATCGTAGGTTTTTGTACGCTTGGTTTTATTTCTTGTAATTTCTTATTTGTGCGGTTCCATTGGTCTTGCCATTTTCTTAGTATTATTTGTTTCATTTACATTTGCACATCAGTAGGTCGCACACGAATACCTTCTTCTAAGTCACTGGAAGCGGCTCGTTCATTGCCAGATACCTCAATATGTCCCGGTACCCATGTGAATATGACTATTTGGCCACATGCATCCAATTCAGTCAGCAGATTGTAGGCTTTTCTTACCAGTGGATCTGAAGAGAAAACATCCTGGAGAACTGTAAGTGCGTTTAAAGAATCTGTTAGTAGCATTACTTTTCTGTAGTTTTCGTTTAATGATAACCGCAGGGCCTCGCAGATAGCATATAATTCCGCGGTATATACAGTTGTGTAGTGAGGAAGTGTCCACATCAGGGTAATTCCATCTGTGTACAAGGCGCTCCCCACTCCTCCAACTATCTTCGATCCATCTGTGAATATGGGTCGGTATTCTTCATGGTTGTTCAAGATATTCAATAATTTCTGCCTATAGATGGTAGGAAGGGTTTCCTCCTTTTTATGAGCCGCTAAATCCAAATGAATGCAAGCAGGGGTTATTCGCCAAGGGGGGATAGAGGCGAATCCCTCTCCCGGTCCGAGTTGTATTCCCTCTGCTTCTAAAAATACTTGGGCTCTGACTTGTTGCTGAAGAAAATCTTCGAGATTAGTGCTTTCGAACATAGTAGCGAACATTGGGTGATTAGGTTTTCCCCATATGCCGGTAGCTATGTAAGCGTTAATTGCTCCCGTCTAAATTAGGTGGTAGTATTCCTGATTCTACGTACAAACCTTTTAATGGGCTCGTTCGGAATGCACCAGTAATTAATCTGAGTCCTTCATTATATACTTTATCTATGATTTTCAGGTGCGACTTATGGGCAGAATTGTAAACATACTTTCGTTATTTTGAGAATTGTAATTTTGAGCGCGTCATTGTTATAAATATTTTTTTAAGAATATTTTGTTCCCCATTTATAATTTCCAAGAAATTTCAGTAAGTCTAGTAAGTCTCTTGGCTTAAACATATGTTGTACTTAAGTGCTCCTGCCACGATAGTCGTTCATCGAAGATCAGGCCTAGGTACCGAACCTTTTCTTTGTACATAAGTGCTGTGCCTCCTAAGTACAATGTTGGAGGGATGTGTTCGTGTCTTAACTTACAAAAATGCAAGCAGACAGTCTTAGTTCTAGAAAATCTGAAACCGTACTGAGTAGCCTCAACAGCAACTCTATTTATAGCATTTTGAACGGTTGCTCCGATTTCGTCTTGATCTTTCCCTGACAGGTATATTGCGAGGTCATCTACATATCTGTAGAGGTTCAGGTATTACTTCTGCCAGGCAATTGACTGCAATTGTAAACAGTATCGTACTAAGTACTGACCCTTGCGGTATTCCATTTTCAAAATAGTGAAGGTCGGACAGGTAGGATCCCAACCTTACTCTGAATTTACGTCTCTCTAAAGAGCTGCGAATAAATCTTGGCATGTTTCCTCGGAGTCCCCAGTTGTAGCACTTTTGCAGTATTGCATACCTCCAAGAAGTGTCGAAGGCTTTCTCTAGTTCTTGGCGCATGAATGCTGTTTGTACATATGTTTCAAGGGATCCCAATTGGTCAAGTGTGGAGTAATGTTTACGAAAACCAGCCTGGTATTTGCTGTAAAGTCCTCTTGTTTCTAAGCAATGCACCAGCCTTTGATTTACAATAGACTCAAGGATCTTACTCAAGCAATTTGTTAACGAGATCGGTCTATAACTCGAGGGACAGCTTGGATCTTTACCTTCTTTTGCGATCGGAATTACAACTGCCTCACGCCAATCATCCGGATATTGGCCAGTCTCCCATATATGATTATAATGCCGAAGTAGAAACTCGTTTCCAGCATTATTTAGGTGCTTGATCATTCCATATGGGATACCATCTTTGCCTGGGGCAGAGTCTCCAGTCCTCTTTAGGGCATTTTCTAACTCATTCATTGTTAGCGGGGCATTATAAGCTTCTTCATTGATGGCATCAAAATTGAGAGGCTGCTGTTCAGTTGCTTTTTTCTTTCTCAGAAATTCACTATTATAAGCTTCTGAACTAGCCTTTAGCAAAATATTTGGCAAGATCTCGAGCAACTTCTTCTGTTTCAGTCACTATGATATCATTTATTTTGAGCGCTGGTATTTGTTGAAACTTCTTTGCACTAGTAAACGCTTTTATTTTGTACCAGACTTCCTTAAGCGTCGACGACTTTTTAAGTGTATTTATGTAGGAAGCAAATGGTCTTCTTTGCGGTTCTTATAATATGTTTCTCTCTAGCTCTAAGCCTTTTAAAATTAATTAAGTTTTCATTGGTAGGATACCTTTTAAATCGGTTAAAGGCCTGCTTTTTTTCTGCAATGACTCTTTTGCACTCAGAAGTCCACAGGGACGGGAGGTCTGGGGATGCAGCCTCCGATTCTGGGTACGACACCTTCGGCAGCATGCACTATAGCTTCTGTAAAATTCTTTGTATCTGTTTCAACACTAACTGTGCAGGGAGGAGGTACTACTCTAGACTCGGTACTACTAGGAGGAGGTACTACTAGACAAGGCATGCCAATTGGCCCTCTTTTTGTCGTATTTTACCGGAATTCTATAAGATGATCTAGCAATAGAAGTTTTTACTAAAATTGGGTAATGATCACTGTGATACAATTCTTCCATAGTGCTCCATTTCAAATTGGCAGCAAGAGATGGTGACACATCTCATACCCATAAGTCTATTGCACTAAATGTTCCTGAGTGCTCATTTAAGTGTGTAGCCATACCATTATTGAGGATAATGAGGTTGGATTGTCAATTACTTCTTCAAGGGCTCTGTCAAGTGCATCAGTAGTTGCTGACCCCCACAACGGATTGTGGGAATTGAAATCCCCCATCAATATCAACGGTGCAGGGAGTTGGGCGAGCAGATGCTCCAGATATCACTTTTCCTCCAAGAAAAATCTGGTAAGTAGATACTTGCCAGTGTTACCTGTAATGTTTCTATGCGCACTGCAACAACCTGTAAATTAGTGTTAATTATTATTCTTCTGCAATGAATGTTCTCACGAATGCAGACGGCCACACCACCGTCCGCCCTTCCTCCAAGTGCTGGTTGTACCTCTTTGCTGTAGGTGTGATATCCGGGAATCCTCGGAGGGTTCTCCGGGCATAACTTTGTTTCTTGCAGGCATATACCTACAGGACTATGTGCTACTATAATTCTTCTCAGTCCTTCTAGATGACTCACGAAGCCGCGCGTATTCCACTGAATGATGCATTCACTCATGGTAACATATCATAATCATCTTTTCCAACAACAGTTCTATTGATAATGCCCTGATAATAACGAATAGGGTAGACAACTATTACATATAAATACACACAAACACATCTATAGCAGACAGGGTACTATGTATAATTCTATTTAAATATATGTACATGAAAGATGAGAGCTTTAATATTAATATATATTTACATATATAGAGATCTATTACATACAAGTATGTTCAAATTGTCAAGGTATGGAGTGAGTATATAGACATATTTTACGTTTTATATATTGCTTTGTAAATTAAACTGTTCTATTATTCATGACCATTCCTTTAGGCCTGTCTCTAGTTCTTTGTGGTCTGGGACAGTCAGAAGGGAGATCTCGTTCTGACTCAGAGATGTCTGCCACTAGTGCCGCCGTTTTAGGGCGGGGTGACCGGCGGTTCTGGAGATTGGGAATTAGGTTATCTCCTGTTTTTCTTTTTGACCGTCTCGGGGATCTGCGTGACGTGCCAACCGTCACCCAGGGGTACCCCTGTTGTGAACGGAGATTGCTCCATCTTACTCACACCCTCCACAGATATTGAGGGTGTGATATTGGGTAGCTTTGCGGCTCCCTGTACCCCAAGAGGGGTACTTGTTTTGAGGTGGTACTTGTTTTGATAGGGTGGATTCTCCAACTGTGGTCATTTGTTCTCTTAATGTTGGAGGGGTGCTTTGTTTGGCGTTTCCTGTGTCAAGTTTATCTTGCTCTGCTGTAAAAGTAAAACCTTTTGTCTTCGTTTTTTTCTGCGAAGGTGATCTGAGGCACGGCAAAGGACTTCGATTCTACTATTGCTCTAGCCTCATTATAATAATAATATAATAATAATAATAATAATAATAATAACAGTCTTTATTCAGATAATTTTTACATATTATTTTACAACAAATATTACTTATCGACATACTCATGGTCAGTGACCGTCTGAGGGGTTGTCAAATTAATGTATTTATCTTTAGTGCAAATATCCAAATATTATTTGATATAATAAAAAAAAGGAATTAATTTTTATTTATTGAATTATTTTTCTTTTTAAACACAATAACAACTAGGGGTAACTTTTACATTAGTAGTTAAACTGTTGGACACAAAAGTACCTAAATTTCCATGCGTTCATACAAAAATTTATTAAATTTGGCCAGTCTTTGCCATTCAGATGCGAGACAAACTCGTCAAAACTCAATTCAACCTTTTTCAAATATTGGACACGGAACTCAGCCAAGATGGGGCAAATAGCCACGAAGTGATAAACATCCTCCACCTCCTTTCTGTTACATAACGAACATAGTGCGACCGCTTGATTGAAGGCATATTTATTTAAATATAGCAGCTCCCCTCGCACTTTAAACAGCCAACTGATTCTGTTGGCCGGCATATTACTATATACAAATTTATTACCTGGCGTTAACTGCTTATACAAGGTATATCTGCTACTGTTAGATGCCTTCAATCTAAACTCCGCAACCTTATTTCTCTGTATCAGATTTATTATTTCAGAGGTGGATACGTCGCCACTCAACACTTTACCCAATTCAACATTATATTCTGTGCATATGGCCTGCCACTCTTTATACCAAAATACTTTTTTATTTATTATTTCACGAGTTATTATATGAGGATATCTGGAAGACGGTAAATTCAAACACTTTTTCACGTAGTTTAAATGCAGTTTAAACGTATACAGGAATATTAGATTTAAACCAGTTTCCAAATAAATATTAAAATCTAGTGTGTGTTTAGGCAGCCTGAAACACTTCTTCACAAAATATTTTAAAACAGTTTCAACACTGTCATATACCCGGAACCCCCACACTTGCGCGCCGTAACACACTATTGCCCGCGAGACAGCTTCAAAAACCTTTAATTTAGAGGTAAACGGTATTTCTTTATTTGTTAATAACGTATTAAAGGCATTCAGCGCAAATTTCGCGCTTTCTACTTTCTCTTTAAAGTGCTGACCCATTGAGAGTTTCGATGTCAGAGTGACGCCCAGGTATTTATAGGTATTGAGAACCTCAATTTCCTCTCCATTATAATACCATCTATCGCTAGCCTCATTATAAGGTAGCTGTTGCAGGGTTTTTATCTTTTGGATCTCCTTTTCCTTAATTAAAATTGGACATACAGCTGCTTTAGCCATATGATCTCCTCCACAATTAGGACATTTGATCGGTGGAACGCAGTCTCCTTCGTGGGTTTATGCCCACATAGACAAACTGGTTCTGAAGCCTTGCATCTCTGTGAAGTGTGTGAACTTTTGACAGTTGAAACAATGCATAGGCGATGTGATGTATGGATGCACTTTGAGGTTATAAAAGGCAGCTTCTGTTGATGTAGGAGGTCTCGGTTTGTCAAAATTAAGAACAAGGGAGGCTGTGTCTATCAGTCTATCAAACGTTCCCCTTGCCTCCTCTTGATCATCCTTACCTCAATAACTCCTTGGTCGATTAGGCCTTCTTTAATAACTTCTACGGTATATTTAGAAAATCTCTACATGTGATGACTCCCTGAGAGGTGTTGAGTCGTCCATGTAGACTTACTTCAACTTCTATCCCGTCAACTACTTTAATACTTTTTATCAATTCCCCTTGTGCGCTTGTTTCAGCCTCTATGCATATGGAACCATCTGATAATTCCTTAATAATCTTTGCTTTTCCTATAATGGTTCTTACATCTTTATTCACTTTGAAGGAGCAGCTGTTAGAAAAGTTACCTTCTCTTTTCCTAATGAGGAAGTATCGCGCCCAGCTGTCTTCTTCCAAATTGATGAACAATTTATTGCTCTTATCAACGCTTCTATTACTGTTGCACCTGACTTTCTTCCGTGGTGGAGAGAGTGGAGCGAAAGGTTGTAATGTTACTGTGTATCCCTTGGGTGCACTAACACTGTCCGAATTAGTGCTATTCTTGTCTATGCATTGGTCCTTTGCTTGGGTGACTCCTGTAAATAGTGCAGGGATTTGAGAAGGAGTGAGGGATGTAGGGAGTGGGGATTGGCAAAGTTGGAGGGATTGTACGGTATTAGGAATTGTTTGGGATTGGGTGTCTGGGTTGGTAGAGCACGCGCAGTGCTCGGAAAGATTAGTTTTAATATCCATATTAGGGTATTAATAGGGTTCATCGTGGCACGTGGTCCCGCCTCCACGGACGCTCAGTTGGACCCGGTTACTTTCCGGGTAGATCATCGCTTCCCTTGAAATGTAACGTTATAGATTTTTCCAAAATAGAAGCAATTTTTCAGATCAAAAATTATGTTTTCCGCCAAAAAAAAAAAAAAATGTATCAAACAGAAGAAAATCAGTGGAAACGTTTTCGAGAAAATTCCAAATTAAACAAAATAATTCACGTAAATTTGCACTTCGGTTAAGTTAACATTTGAATTTTCAGCCATGAATCTATATCTGTTTAGATGGTATTACCGTTCAGTACACTGAATGGCACTTAAGAGGGAAGCTTAATGTTGCAGCTTCTTCAGGAATTCTGGTTGGCTTTTCATTTAATAAACCTTCTTGTTCAAACATATACATACATATACACACATCACATACATAAGTAAAACAGTTTTATTTTAGGGCCTTAAAAAAAATGTATATCCGATGAATATTCCGTTTCAAAATCGCAATACTTGCTCTAAAAAGTAATAAAAACCACTTTCTTAGTCTTCTTTGTCAAAAGTGGCAAATATTCTTAGTAGAGTTTTGCAATAAACTAACTTAGAAAGATGAGAAAACCTTGTATTGTTTTGTATTTCTTTTTGTCTTCCTTCGAATTCTTTGTCTCTTAGTTCTTGGCCTCAATCTTATAAACTTGCTATATTACTGAAGTTTATTTTGGAAAACAAAAAGGAGAGATGGCAGTACTTTTGTCAAACATTCCTTTGTAAATTTATATTAGATTGTTATTAAATTATAGTTGCATCAAAGAATTGTTATTGTTTGGCCAATATAAGCATGATTATATAATCATCGATTTTTCTTTCGATATTTAATATTATTTATTACCCGTTTCATAAATATTTTGATGAAACAAAAGTTTGTGTATTGATATTAAACGAAATAATTTTCGGCTACATTCCATTCTTGGAATTTCTCCATTCTTTATCTGGAAATAATATTATTTTGGGCTTCCCGTTTTTATTTAAAAAAAAGAAGGATAAAAGCATGAATATTTTTTCTGATGAAATTCCTCAATTAAACCCAATTGATATAACATATGAAATTGTACATAACTGTGTAATATTTATAGTAAACGTAACGAATATTGATAATTCAATATTCTTCACCTATTTCAGAGGTGATATTTTCAAGAAAACACGACTCTACTAAGCATATGTGGTAATATACAAACAAAAATATCAAAATAAGAATATGATCAGTTGTAAAAAAATTCTAATGTGAGTAGATATAATTAGCCAGTTTTAGGCCAGACTTACTAGTCAGGCCCCCCAGAGCTGATGGACATAAAAAGGATAGGAGTGCAGATAAAGTTTCCCACTTCACATCGGTTGCGACGGTGGTACCAAAACGGAACATAAGTTTACTCTGGTTTCTGAGTTATTTTGTTCACGTATTTAGAAAAAAACACACACACATCCACACAAACTAGGGATTATAAATTTACCGACTTTTTCATTTACCGGTAATTCGATATAATATTGCATTAATGTCCTGTCATAATGTGGTGTATTCAAAATTGCTATTAATTTAAAAAATACGTGAAATATTTACATATTATTATTTTTTAAATATTAAAAAAAGGAGATATTTACTTACTTTTTAAGAAAAACGTTGATTGTAAAGATTTTTAAACCTTTAAAAATCTCAAAATACTGCAGAGCACAAATGACATATGCTAACTGTAACTAGCGCTTTCTGTACGATTTACAGCGGGCTCTTAAACCCAAGAAAGTTTATATTAAAATTAAATAAAAAATATCTCACATAAAATTAATAATTAGGTATATTGTTGCTTACACTTACCTGTTTTTTTTTATATTTTCAATGTCCCTTTAGCCCTTGTAAATATCTATAAACACAATATTTTCTACATAAAAATTTCTAGTATGGATTTTTCATTTACTGTATTACCGGTAAATTTACTGAACGTTTTTTTGTCAATTTATCGGTTAACTGGTAAATCGGTAAGGCGGTATACAATCCCTAACACAAACTATATACAGACCATTTGCTAAAATCATTTATACTTTCTCTCGATTGTATGAGAAAGTAATGCGATCATATAAGATTTTAAAAATTGTTATAGCGAGAATACAATGTTTTAAAGTCCCCTCCTCCCCAAAAAAGCCGCATGGTGGTTTTGTGGGTGTCTGTGTGTTTGTGTGAATAAAATAACTAAAAAAAAATACATTAAACAGGAAGCTCAAAATTGATATTTCGCTAATGTACAGCCGGCCGTCGCATCCAACACCTAGGTTTCGGTAAAAATCCGTCAACCGGAAGTGCAACCACAATGCACAGTTTCTTTGGCTTTTTTTGATTGATTTTTTTTACGAAAACGGTTCCAAAGATTATCTTAAAACTTTGCATACTAACATTTTAGTTCAAACATTATTCAGAAAAATTTATTTTTAAAAAATTACATAATATTTAAAATATATTAGAAGCAGCGATTCAATTCCAAATTTTGAAGAAAAAAAATTAGCTTACCGGAAGTGCAGAATTTTATAGAATAGATTTTGTGAATTTTCTTAGCATTTTATTGAAAACGGTTACAAAGATTTTCTTTAAATTTGGATTGCTTGCTGCACAGATAAAAACTAATCACTTTTATTTGGAACATTTTTCTGAAAAAACTGATTTAGAAGGGTATTGGCGATCTGTCAGGTAAGTTTGAATTTAAACAGCACAAACTTTATTGGTTTTGACACAAGTCCGTTTAGGCATAGTTCAACTCCTAATATTTTTTTTTTAATCCAGCGGAACTAAATATTGCAAAATTTTAAAGAAAACTTATTAATTAAATTTTATTAATTAGATTAATAGAATGTCGTTTGTGTTTTAAAAAAGAATTTTTTTTTTTATTGTTCCTAAAGAAGACAGTAAAACACTGACGTCTGAGCAATTGTAGACACGAATGTATTACTTTCAAAGGAGTAAGAGAAAGTAGTAAATACCTGAAACTATTGGCAACTTTTACATTGAATTAGGTACCATAATCTCAGTATTCCTACATTTATTTAGACATATCCGTTACTACGAAAGAGCCTAATATTATCAAATTTTACTATGTAACATTATCCTGGTTATTATGTATGCAGTTGTTATGACGAACAGAAGTACTTTTTCAAAAGAAGTACTTATAAATGTACAAAAAAGAGAAAAATAATAATAGAAAAAAAAACTAAAGAACCGACCATAATCTAACTGAAATAGTGAACCAGCTGGTTGCACAACTAGTCGTCTTCTTACCACATTCTTTTTCTAATCTTTTGTACATTCTCTTTCTTGAGTGAGCCGGCCCCCGGAGGCGGTAAGAAAAAGAGAAAGAAGTAAGATTGAGAGAGCGAGTGAGACAAAAAGAGCGGCAGCCAAAGATATCGACCAACCAAAGTATTCAACATTGTATTTTCTAATGAAAATGAATTCCTTGGCTAAAAGTTTTTTTTTTAATCTTTTTTCTCACCACTTTTCCATTTTCCACCGCAATAAAACTTCTTACATTTTATATATACATTCTCATTGTCATATTTTTATACAGTCTGTTCTTGACTATGCTAAAAAACAAGACAAGACATAAAGCTGTTTGTCAAGTAGATGCTACTTAAACCAATGGGTTTTTACAGTTTTTATGACGATTTTATGAATAAATAAAAAATCAAATCTGGTGTGAAACACTCACACGACCTTTTCTTACTTCTGTTAGTACAATTATATATATAAAATGACCAATTTTACATGTTCGTCCTTAAGATAAACATGTCTAAAATACATGGTAATTTATCTACAAAAATATGTGTCTGATTTACATAATTTTTCATTTTTTTTTTTACATATTACTTCTACTGTTCCAACTTGATTGTTATAAATTCTAGTTTGATTGTTATAAATTCACAGCTATAATTCTAATTTATCACTACCACTATGATCAGTATTAATAATATCTAAATTGTTTTCTAAGCTTTTTTTTCTCGTGTGTGTACTTTTCCTTATGTATTTTTTTCTATAATTCTCAAACCAAACTCTGCATTTTACTTATGTAAAAATCAGAAATAAATAAATAAATAAAATAAACAAATATATATAAAATTGTTTTTGGAGGGGTTTAAGGTTTGATAAATTTATACCGCCGCTACAAGCTTTGTTGATTGATACAGAGGGCGTTCTCAATGTCGACTCAGATATGTAGATTAGTTTCTGTGGAGGTTGGTTGTCCAGCCTACGCCACCATGACCCCAACGGGGTCTATTGACGCATCCACTCAACTAGATTCCGCCTTCAGTCCTGCCTTGTATAATTAGACTTTGGTGTCTGGGCAGAGACTCGTGGGTGTTCCACTCAGCTATACAAGTATGATAACGTACCATCTTTTTTTATGGTCAGCCCAACTAAACTATTGTAAACATGGCAAGAAAATTTATTAATTAAATTTTATTTATTGGATAAGGAAAAGTCTTGTGAAGTTTTCACCCCAGATTTTTTCAAACTCAGGAGATCTGGAAACGTGTATTTCCAGGGAAAGCACAATTTTCAAAATTTGTTGCGATTACTTCCACTTAATATGAATTAGTGTTACTTAAAATGTAAAAATCTCACAAATGCAGAAATAAAACAAAGAAATTCAAGTGAAAGAAATGATAAAAAAAAGGCACGAGGTTGATCGACTACCAGTTTTCACATCTCCTAGAAATACTGAACAAAACAACGTAATTCGTATTGCCTGTACAGCGTTGTCAAATAGCCCCATGTAGATTTAATTGGTTCTTTTCATATGACAACCTAACTTCTAAGGTCCCAGCAAAATTCCAGTCTAGAACTCCATTACGTCTATGTGGTAACCCACACGGAATGTCAAATAGATTTGATTTTTATATGAAATTACATTTGTGTAACTAAATTTGCATAGCTGAGCAGCTTTGGTAGGCATGGTTGTCAGCTGGATTAGTGTGACGCATTTCTTCTGATTGCTTCTGAGGAGTGTCACATGTGATTTACTTTTTTCTCCATTGGAATAATGTTTATGACATATTGTCAGGAATAATAATAGTGTAAAGGCTCTTTTTACGGCAGCAAGAGAAAATCAAAATTTATTGTGTGTAATGTTTGAAGAGAGAAAAATCATCATTTTAGCTGGTCTTTTCTAATATTGTAGAATATAAGAAAACTATAGTTCAGTTACTAATTGAGGGTGCACACAGAATAAAGATATCAAATTTATATATATAACACTTTCTTTTTTTCTTTTTCTATTACTGTTTTTTTCATAGAAAACCACAGTGAGATAAAATATCCTATAACACAATAGAAAGAAATATATTGTCCCTCTCTCCATTTTAACTCTTCTTTGTCGCCTTTTTAATAACTCTACACAATAATATTTTCTTCATTTTACATTCAGAATATAAAGAAATCACAAATTATAAGAAAGAAAACAAGTCACCAATGGAGAAGTGAGGGTGGAAGCATTTATATTCAACACTATTTTATTATTAATCAATAGTAAATATTTTCTATTTATTTTACGTCATTTCTTTCTGCCGTCGTACACACCAATCAATCTTCAGAGAACTAAACTGTAACTGGCAACCAAAACAAAAAATATTGAAGATAATTATGGAATAATTAAAAGATATTTATGGAAAATTTCAGAGTTATTCCAGTTTTGTTTATGATAGAGAAATAGATAGATTCTTGGGGGAGGGGGAGGGCTATCAAAGCCTAAGGCACTGAAGCCCCTCAAGGTCTGCAGAATCTTTCTTTTTAATTTCTTTCTTCTTTTTTTTTAACCCAACAAAATTTTTGCGCTAGACCAAAAACTCGGAAATAGTTCATTCCTATTCTTCAATTTCATCAGATGTGCTGCAGCTAAAGAGTAAATGATTGATATCTCCACCCTTTCCGCAACGGATATCATATCTTTAACTTTAAGCACTTCATTAGTGAAATTTTGATAAAAATAGAGATGCATAAGACAGAAGATGATATAGCCAGGATATCAGCATGTTCTCTTATCTTTTCGCAGTTCAGTTCTCTTCTACAGCATTTTCTAATCGAATCGAGATATTTCTATAAATATTGGATCTGTGGCATCACTTGGACTGCAAAATTCAAGTTACTGCAAGCCATTATAATGCTGTAGCTCACATTTTAAGATCTGCACTTCCAAATAGCGAAATTATTACCATTAATTTTCATCTTTTGGTTAGTCAAATTTAATTCACAAAAAACTTTATTTAAATTTAAATTGTCCACTTTATAGAAACTTTATTTGGATAATCATCTTGATAATGTTTATGTTTAATTACAGTAAAAATTTTTTGTAATTGTCTATAATAATAGGTCTACAAGTTTACAGTTTTAATTAAAAACAATGAAATACTTATTTCACTCATATAATTATAGTTGAAAGTACTTGTTTATCTAATTAATTGTGTACTTTTTTATTACGTTCTCCTTTTTTTAAAAAAAAGACATGTAATCATAAACACCAGATTTAAGTTGCTTGGATGCCGTTATAAAAGAAAAATAATTTTATTAAATAAAATGAATTAAATTTGAGAATGTAACTCTTATAAAATGATTATCTAAACTTAAATCTGTCTGTATAAATTGATACAATTATTTCCACAACTTTAACGTAATTTTCTTTTTCCTCTCTCCGTTTTTCTTTTAATTAAAACTTGAATACAATTTAAACACATTTTAAATTCATGGTTAAACATTGTTTTAAATTCATTAGAAACTTTGTTTACAGTTTGACCTCCTCACTTTGATTATAAATATTTTTTTTTAGCATAAAATATCATAAATTTGTGTCCTAATTGCACCGTTTTTTTTTTATTTTACCTCCTCTTTATTGGTTTTGTGTTCAGTAAGTAAAGTTGTGCCTACATTTTCAGGCGGGGTTGACGTCCAATATTTGTGTAGTGGACGGGGGGGGGGAAGCGCCCAAAAAGTACTTTACCATTAACATTTTTTAATCGACATAAAATTTAGCAAGTTATACGCGGGACTCAAACTGGGGACCTCCCAGTTACAAGTCTATGCTCGTAACCACTCTACCAACACCCTTAGGGAAAAGTAAACTGGCCTACTACGGAAATCCCACTCTTGAAACACGAATACTGTCAGCTCTACCACTTGAACAATACACATACGACTTGAAGAGATAGTTCTATTTGGGTTTAGCCTAGCCATACGCAAACTCCGACCCGTAACACTCATTTCCACTTAAACATTGTAAACTTTACAGACGACTACACTGCATTATACAAACAACGACACATAAGGGAGCCACTATAGATCATTTAGGTCTTAGAGGACTTGGGCTTTATAGACTCATCAACCAACCAAAAATTCTTCCGCAAGAAGGTACAATTAGACCGAAAATCAGTCCATCACTCATTCTCACAGCAGCCCCTGTATAATATATTATGTAGATCACTTGCTAAAAACATTGTTTCGAACTCAGGGAACTTCAAAACATGTAAAATTCCAGTGAAAATTAAATGTCAAAAATTTGACATGATCGCAATATTTTCTCTTACACAGTGAGGGAAAGTGAAAAACCTGGTGTAAAACACTCAGACGATTTTTCTCTTACTGCAGTTAACCCAATTTATAAATGGCCAAATTTTTCTTCGAAATTCTAAATTTCTTATCACAGATGTTTAACTGCGTTCCACGTTCAAACAACAGAAGAATCTAAACTTATTAAACTCATTTTTTTGAGGTAAACAGAAGTTCCTAATAAATGTGATAAGCATTATTTATAATTAGAATAACAAATTTAATGAAATTTTCAATAATTAGGCACTTCTGTTCATCCGAATTTTTTTTTAAACTCAGAATTTTGACCATATATTCAATTCTAATTAATATTTTTCTAGATGATAGAATTGTATAATCAACTGAAATTGCACTTTAGAGGAAAACATAAGCCTGTTTTTTCTTCCCCCTAATTGTATTTAATGATTTTTTTCAGAAAAATATTTCTCATAAAAGTTGTAGTGTAGTTGATATATCAAGTTTAAAAGAAAATCGTGGGAGCCACTTTCAAGAAAATTGTAAAAAGAATAAAATAAAAAAAACACTCAGTAAAGTGATACTTCCGGTTGAAGATCTTTGACAGATAAGTTACTGTCGGATCCCATAGTGATACCTAAATGGAATATCAAATTTGAACTTCCTCCATTTTTTCTGTTCACATACACACACACACACAACATTTGCCTGAAATCCATTTTTCAGACTCAGAGAACGTCAGAAAGTGTATTTCCCGTGAAAACACGATAACACTTACGAGGAGTAAAAGAAAATAAAAACGAAAATTAACTCTTTCATTTTACTTTGCACAATATTTTCGAAAGACTGAATCGCTTCTTTTTGAATTGTCAAATGTGCCAGCAATAATTCCATATCACTTAGGGAATAAAACTTTCAACTATCTTAAATAGAATAACAACAAAACTGTAACTATTATTAAGAAGCGTGGAAACTAATTTTAGACTAGAGAAAAACTATTTGTCGATTCTCGTACATATAAGTTCAACAGTAAGTAGTGTACTAAACTTCTTTAATGTACAACTTATCTTTCTAAGTATGTTAAGTTTTCTTGCCTGTCGTCAGCTTTTCTAGCTATATACAGACTTGCAGAAAGTTTTCAAAACTTTGCAGTTCTATCTTACCTTGTTTATGATCTCGCCTTCTTATTTCCTTTTCCCACCTACAAAACTATAAAATAGTAACTAACTCTTAGTACTTTCAAATAAAATTTATCAATCTTTTCTTATCCTTTTAGAAGGATTCGTTTCTTTTTTTCTTTCTGCTTTCTGTATACAATGTTAATGATTTAGCGGCGCATTTTCACTCTCATGGATATGGGCCACTGCATATCTACACAATTCTGTAAGTACTTCCAATTGATACTTAGGTATCAATTAACTAGCCACTTCTGCTGCATTTTATCGCAGCAGCCGTAGTTCAGAGCAGCAACAACTTAACGCTATCTCTACTTAACGTCAAGCAAGTGTAAACCATTTTAGAGCTTCAGGTCTGCCCGGGTAATTAGGCCATTCTATTTACACAATTAAATCGCCTTCCTTTGGGTTAACTCCAAAGATCAGTTCAGATTAAAGCAGAAAGTTAAAATTAAGCTGTCTGATCAAAAACGGGTTCAAATTTTTTGGGACATCTGTACGAAAGATAAATAATTATTGTACCTAGTTCAGTGGTACCTAGGCAAAATGGAGAGTTCACAATAAGGAAGGATAACCTCCCGCATATATACACAACCAACCAACAACAAGTGTGAGTGTAACGGAAACATGACGTTGAAGTGAACTCTCTACACGAACTTGGTGAATTTGCTCTGAAGATGGATAAAAATCCGAAACCGGTCAGGAACAAATGGAATATGCATGCTAGGGCAGATAAAATACCAGAAGATACTTTCATTTTCTCTTTGGAAGTTTTACGATCGTCTCAATTTTTCGAAATATTCATTTCACGTATTTCGTGATTGCCTGAGTACGAAAAAAATGCTTTTAGCGATTATATAATAAATTTGTGGGTGTGTGTGTGTGTGTGTATTGTCAAAATATCTCAAAAAAAGGATAAATCGTAAGAATTATTGATGATTATGAAACGTAATATGAAGATTTGTTTCAAGATCTGTCAATCGAAAGTGCAAATTTAGAGTAATTTTTTTTCTCAATTTTTCACAATTTTCTAAGTGAAAATTGCTTCAACTATTTTGTTCAAAGCTGGTATTGCTAACTGTGTCGTGTCCTTTTACTTTTATTTAAACTTTTGCTAAGAAAATAAAAAAAAGATGCTGTAACCCCATTAGGCTTACACTATCAAAATTCTGTTATCTCGGTTCAGCTAGTCAATACAAATTTGAGGGCAAATAAAGTGTAGTAAAAATGCCAGATTCAATGAAAATATATAACTTTGAGATCAGGTGAGAGTTTCACACCAGATTTTTGTTTTATTATTAGTTTAAATTTATATTAATGATAGTAATAATAATGAAAAATGATTAAATTATCCAATTCATCGGATCTATCCCAAAATGTTTTATATTACTGATAAGAATTAAATAATAATACCGTTGGATAAATGTAACTGATAATGTTTTAGTGTATTAAATAAAAAAATAAATAAACTTAAAAAAAAAATGTTATTTAATTATTTACTGTTGTATTTAATTATTTACAGTGTTGTGATGGGCCAAGATGAATCTATCTAACGAAACTTGGCCAGATGAAGAAGAGGAGGCCTTGTATGAACCACCATTGTCATTGGTCGTCTTTCTCAGCCTCTGCTATGGTTCTATATCCATTGCGGCCGTAGTCGGCAACGGTCTAGTCATTTGGGTTATATTGACAAGCCGACGGATGCGCAATGTTACTAATTATTATATTGCGAATTTAGCTTTGGCTGATATAGTTATCGGATTGTTTGCCATTCCGTTTGAGGTAAGTGCCATTAATTTTTACTTCTATTTTTCTTTGTTTGCATGGGGATTTTTGTGGATTTGTTTTTATGATAAATACATTAAACAGGATTGTTATTGACTTTTTATGAGGTCGATGAAAGTTTTTGATAAGTCGGTAGACAGAAAAACGCCATTGAGTGTTCCATGAATAGTTATATATTTGCAGATAGATATGTATATACTGGATTTTAGAAAAAACATAACTCCATTGAAATTGTACGATTTGAGTCTTGATTGGTAATAATGAGTTAACTCGCTGACGTGAAGTTCACAACTCTCACTTGAAACACAGACTGTTTATCAAGACACTCCGATGTTTTCCAGTTCCGCGGACCCAACAATAACACCTACTAAGAATTATCAGATTGAAGAGAATTAGTCAGAATTAATTAAGTAAATTGCAGTAAGAGGAAGCCATGCGAGTATTTTACACCATAATTTATTTTAATATTTACTGTATTTATGTACGTATCATTTTGTTGAACATTGCATAAATATATTGCTACATTATTTCGTTCCAAGGCTCCATATATATATATATATAAACTTGGAGAGAACACTTTTTTACTGAGAGTATTTTTAATACAAAATTAAGGACACCTGGGACTCTTTTATACAGGTTGATGTGCCTACCTTGCGAAATAAACGTAAACCATGTAAATAAATAAAGCATTAAAATGTGAAACCAAGTAGGAAACGTACATTAAACCAACTTAAAAGAAGAATTTAAAGTGTAGAGTGGCGATCAATCAAAATAGTTTACTTAAAAGAGTATATAAGGCAAGTTAGTACATTCTCACCTTCTAAATTATAAATTTTCAACTGGTTCACCTTGTTTTTCTTCTTTTTTTGGACCATCTTATTTACACGATGTAAATATTTACTTTCTCTTACTGTGGCTATAAGAAAACATTTTATGGTCGTGTAAATACGCTCTTCATAAGTCTAAAAAGAGTGGTTTTTAGAAATTTGCCTCTTTGTGTGTGTGTGTATGTGTTTCAGTGTTTGTTTTTCACGAATGATCAGCGTAATACAAAAACGGAAAATTGCAGAAAGCTGAAACTTGATATTTCTTTTTATTTGGGACCCCACAATAAGGTTGTTTTGATCAAAATCGGCCAACCGAAACTGCCAATAATTCATTGAAACTCGAGATGATTGGGCTAGAAACGGTGTACACTCAAAGTGAACACATTATATTTATATATTTATTTACATTGCATCAGACAAGAGTTGGCGCCAAAATGGTTGAAGTCAGTCCAACAATACTAGCAAAAAATATAGATATAAAATGTAAATATAGGAAACAATAACTTATTCATAACAATGGAAATATTTTTTAAACAATACAGTCTCCATTTGGAAATCAATATCGTCAGATAGCAAATCATTTCATTCTTCACAAATTCTTAAGTTGACGTCTTTGTTAGCACATATATGAGCTTTATAAAAAGAAACAAGGAAAGATAATGAACCGCGCAATTAGCGCGAAGGCACATAGAATGGAATGGCAGCAAATAGCTCCGCACAATCAATTCGCTATTCAGTAGCTTTTTCAGAAACAGCATATCAGTTCATAATCTTCTAACCCCTAGAGTAGTAAAATTAGAAGCAATGATGGCAAACTTCTTCTTAAAAACTCCAAAAAAAAAAGCTGGATTAAATGGCCTGAAATCTAGTGATATCCTTTTTGAAGATAAGATTAGAATATGAGCTGTGGTTGGGAAGGTTGCATGTAACTTAATATTTTGGCGCATGGTTAGTGTTTTATTCCATGCGTGGTTTAATGAAAAAAATGTCTTTTGAAAAACATTACATTTTATTTCTAAGTACTTAGTACACGTAAATTCACTGCACTATAATATAGAATTTAAACGTTTTTGTACAAGACGATTTTCGTATTCTTTCGACTAAAGTCGGCTGAGGTTCCTTCACTTGCCGAGGTTCCATAAATTTTGTCGATCTCTAAATAGATTTTTTTTTACTATCTTGTCAAATGATTTTCTTTAAATTTTATATACATAGTAAGTTTACTACATTATGTTCATTAATTTTATCCCGAAACAATTTTCTGGGAAAATTCGTTTTAGCGAGTTTGTGGAGAGGGGGGTGACCTTAGTTAGACATTTCTTTAAATGCCTCTTCCATGTATTGTTTGATTCTGTCGTCTATAAATTAAATGTATTCTCTAAATTCCGAATTTGAAGAAAATCTATTGACCAAAGTTGGATTTTTAGGAGTGTTAGGATCTTTTTATGCCTTTCATGCCATTTACAATCAACAAGTAAATTGCAATAAAAGAATGTTGGGTGAGTGTTCCACAACAGGTTTTTTTTACAGATGTGTTGGTCTACTTTGTAGTTTTTGTAAATAAATTTATTTCTTACATTATAATGAAAGTCCCTCATCAGGGTAGCTGCATGAACTGTGGCACTCAGATTTTTTTTATATTACTATTTCCCTTGATGTGAACAATTATGTACAGCTATATGGTAAGGGTTATACCGAGCAGAGGCGAGTGGGGCTGTGACCCCCTCCCCTCTGCTCGGTAACTCGGTCTGGTATACAGACGGATCCAAAACTCCGACTGTGGTCGGAGCTGGTGTCTATGGGAGCAGGCCTAAAGTTAAGATCAAGGCCAGCCTAGGGAAGTACGCCACGGTCTTTCAGGCTGAAGTCGTGGCGTTACAACTCTGCGCTAAGAAGATTATAAGGCAAGGCTTAGTGGGTAGGAGAGTGGCCATATACTCCGCTAGTCAGGCAGCCCTGAAGGCACTTTCTTCACACTAAATAGTCTCAAGACTGGTGTGGGACAGCTTAACTGCCCTAACCGAGGAAGGTGCTCGGAACAAACTGACACTCGCCTGGGTGCCGGGACATGCAGGGTTTCTGGGCAATTACAGGGCAGATGCCCCAGTGAGGGAGGGTTTGCAGGATACCTTTATATGCCCCGAACCCTTCTGCAGCTTGTCCAGGAGCCTAATTCAAACTTCTATCAAAGGTTGGATAGAAGAACAGCGTCTGCTTTGGTGGGAGAGAACACCAGGACAGAGGCAGGCAAAACTCTTAATCAAGAGACATTTGTCTAAATTCACCAGGGATCTGGCTCTACTGAGCCATAGCCGAAGGGATATAAGGCTAATAGTAGGTCTACTAACTGGGCCTTGTAGGCTGAATAGGCACATGCACCAACTACAACTTGCAGATAGCGCGTTATGCCGATTCTGCAAGGATGAGGAAGAGATCCCGGTGCAAATCCTCTGTAAGTGCGCCGGCCTGGCGAGGACAAGGTTTCTTCAATTGGGGAAAGGCAATCCCGAAGCTATGAGCTTCATGACGGAGCCGCTCAGATTAGGCCTGATTAGGAGGGCTAAGCCGGGGGATGTGCTATAATTTTAGGGGATCCACAATAGACCTCGTTTTGTAGGCCGCCCGTGGAATGAAGCTCTCCCCCCCCCCCGTTTTATTCTATTCTATGGTAGGGGTTTCAGAACTGCTGGATTTTTCATACCAAACTGGAATTCTACCATAGCTCCTATGTATACAAATATTTCATAATGATGGTAGAAACAAATATTATACTGAAGTGGTACTTTAGAGGAATTGTTACATTTATTTCGAGAAAATGTTACTTTAAATGTTACTCCGAGAAAACTCACACCAGAAACAAAAATTTCCTGGACAAATGTTTCAAATAATGTATGTTGAAAGTATGCGACGTTCAAAGAAAATCGTTGGAGTCGTTTTCGAGAAAATCGCAAAAAAAAAACATGAAAAAGAAACATTCCTTAAAGTAGCGCTCACAGTTGAATTGATTTTTCTCGAAACTTTTGTGTCAGATACGGGGTGGTCTTACTGAAACAGAATACCAACTTTCAGCTTCCTGCAATTATTCGTTTTTGAGATATTTTGGTTACACACACACAAAAACAAATACATACCGACCGTTCGCTAAAAACTTTTTGTTTCTCACTCATTTTTATCTTAAACAACTTGTATGTTCGGTGGAAACTCAATTTCGAAAATGTTGACACAGTCTCAATACTTTCTCTGCTAGGATAAGAGAAAGTAAAAAAGGCTGGGAAAGCATGTTGTTTAGATTTTTTTTCTCCCCTTTCCGTAATAGTTGCCTAGGAAACTGCTGATCCTACAAACATGGGCAATCCCTTTAACCTTTTTATACTACTTCTTATCCAAGCGTGATCCCTTTCTTTCTAGGGTTGGCTCCGTTCAGTATACGAATGGGGATCTCCAATATACTCTATTTTCCCAGTCTCACTCTCTCCCCTCACATCCCTCTACCATTCCTGCATTACATCCCCTTTGAAGTCCACTCATACCTTCTTCTTATGTCCATAACAAAAACAAGGATTCTTCGTGGCCATCTGATGTTGTCCACTCTCTGTTCAACCGCGAACTATTTTATTTTTGATTGTAGACAATTCATTTATTCACTGAACTTTCAATATTTTTACATTATCTTATATTATCATTTCTGTCTTTGTCTGCCCAGTTTTGTGTTTGTTCTTTGAAAGATCCTCTTTCCGTTTCTAATACATAATACTCAATTTCAAATGAGAAGATGAAGAACTCTTATGGCATTCCTTGAACGATCCGTTTCTTTAACGAGATATTTAAAGTGAATGTGAGATATTCCTCCATTAAGAACACACAAAAAATCTCATTGGTTTTATAACCAAGGACTAAATTTAAAATTGATAGATTTGTGTTTTCAAAATTTTTAAAATTTTCATGATGTGACAAAGAAAAAAAGCCTGAAAAAGAAGAAACCATGAGACCTCGATAACAAGAAGCACTACTCCTAGCACTAAATGGGAAGATATTGTTTAACATTAAATATTAAAATAAGCCGTAAAATGTAATGAAGCTCTCTGTTAAATTTTGTATTACATGAAATATCTAGTAAGAAATGTCTTCATAATACTGGAAAAGAAGTGTGCCGATATGCCCGCAAGAATACATTTTCTTAAAATTTCAAATAGCGTTAATACAAATTTACAAAACTATAAAAAACAAAGTCTACGTATTTGACCTATATACAATTAAATGAGTTCAACTTCGATTTTAACTTTTATCAATTTCATTCTGCTAAAACTGTTGACCAAACTTAAAACTTGTTCTTTTCCTTTGAAAAATAAAAAATAAAAAGTAAGCCAATTTAAAAAGGAACTTCTGGCATCCTTTGTCATGACATAGAAGTTTGATGTTGAAAGGAGACCGGATTTTTTTCCTTTTGATAAAACTTTGAACCGTAAAGTTTAAAGGAAATTATTTCTTTTCAAATGAGGTTTTCAGTTTTTATCAATTGTCATATCGTTGATTTCAATATATTTGCTAGTATTGTTATTAGATAGCAAATGAATTGTTTCAATTAATTAAAAAAAATCTGATACGAAACACTGACACAACTTTATCTTACTTCTTTTTATACAATTAGGAATATAAAATGATAAATTTTTTTTCAACTTCTTGCACATTTACCCCAAAACCATGTATAGGAGCTTTGGTGGGAAGGACAAGCACCAACCTACCAACCCTAGCAGGTAGGGGAACCGATCATAAATTCATCGAATACGAATGGATTCAAACCAATTTTATGGAATAGGATTTTGGTTGTTTTTTTTTTTTTTAATTTTTTCGAAAATTGTTACAACGATTTTCTTTAAACTTGAAATGTTGTAGCATAGATAAAAAACGCGTTTTTCTGACACAAAAATTATTTTGAATAGTTAGTTGTGCGGAATTTGTGGCGTTAATGTTAGTATGTAGTTGGTTTATTGTTTTTTTAGAGGCCACAATATAATCAACACCTTTCTATCTGCCAAGCATAAAGTCGGCTGGTACTTGTTTCCCCACCACCTCTATATTTATACAAATATACAAACATGTAAAATTTGGGTTTAAAGAAAATTCGTCATTGTATATTATATATAATTATTGTTTTTAAAAGGGGTGAATGTTCCATACCAGATTATTTACTTTCTCTTACTCCTAGTAAGAGGAAGTATTGTAATCGTGTCAAATTTTCGATATCGAATTTTCACCGGAAATATCCGTTTTGAGGTCCTCTCAGTCCAAAAAAGTGGTTTTTATCAAATATATCAAGCTGGAAGTGCGTTTACTTTATCACTTTACTAAATGATTTTTTCGCTTTTTTGCGGCTTTCTCAAAATTGGCTTTGACGATTTTCTTGATACATCCAATGTAAACTACACATACAAAGATGTACAACTTTTATTTAAAACATTTCTCTGGGAAAATTCATTTAAGGGCACTTTTAGGGGATAGTGGGGTTACGTTTTCTCTAAGTGCTATCATAGTTGATTATATAATTCTATCGTCCAAACAAAATTAATTAGAAATAAATAGATGACCAAAATTCCAAGTTTCAAGAAAATAGGTAAACCGGAAGTGCGGCTTTTACTGAACAGTTTTTTTCAGTTTTCGACGAATTTCATTAAATTTCGTACACTAACTATAAAAAATTGTCAATTATAATTTTGAGAACTGGAGTAAGCGAAAGTTGTGTGAATGTTAAACACCAGAATTTTTTTTTTTTTATTCTCACGGCTGTAAGAAGAAATATTGTAAGTGTAATGTTTTTGAATTATAGTTTTCACCGGAAATTATACGTTTAGAGATCCCATGTATTCGAAAAAAGTTTTTCTAAAGAATGGTATTGTGAATCTATCTTTCTTTCTTTCTCAGTTTAAGTTTATATGGTGTGTATTTGTGTATGTGTGTGAGAACAAAATATCTGAAAAAAACTAAAAAAATCGTATGAAGTTTAAACTTTGTATACCGCCATTTAATTTCCGTTTCTGACACCAAAGTTTCAGTAAAAAAATCATCACCAGACTTTAAACTTTATGGGTATTTTTTTTTTTTTTTAGTTTTTCATGATTTTCTCTAATATTTCTCCAACACTTTTCTTGATTTCCGTAAGTACACAAAAAAAAAGATTTTATGATTTAAAAATGTTTTTACATATATTTGATGAGTTAGTGTGTGTGTTGAGAGCGCGTCAGAGGAGAGTGAGAGATTGTTTGTGTAACTGTCCGTCAGTCTGTCACTCACAATATCTGAGTGAACAAAATATTTTTAAAATGAAAAATTGCACGAAGCACAAACTTGATATTCCATTTAGTTACCCAAATTTTCCGTTCAAAATCCATCAGTCGTGAGTATTACTTTCCTGTTTGAATGTGTCTTTTCTTCAGTTTTCTGGCGATTTTCTCAAAAATGGTTCCAGCTATCTAAATTAAACTTGGTGCGCTATCTAATCATATAAATAATTACCACTATTTGAAATAATTTTCCCTAAAAAAAATTATTTTTAGACGTTCTGTGGCAAGTTGCAATGTAAGGTTTCCTTTAAAGTGTCAAATCATAAACACGCTTATATACATATCTACATAATATTAAGATATGTTTCAGCAATGTTTAAACATCAAATTTGGAGAAAATCAATTAATCCAAAAAGCGTCTTTAGGTTTCTGGCTTTTTTTTTTTACGCTACAACGATTTTCTTTAAATTTCGAATGATAACAGCCCAATTATAAACCTAAAACTTTAAATTAAACATTGTTCGGGGAAATTGATTTCAAGTGACAGCTTCTGGTGGAGCCTGTGACGTTACAATTCAAATATTCTTGGAATTTAATCGAGGCTCTGTCTACTGGACTGCAATGTAATCAGTTCCACTTGTCCTGTAAAAACCATTATACCGTAACATCTAATTTCGTTAAATACCATCCTCACAGCTGGGAAGAAATGGACCAGCCATTACTTCAGGGAGGTTTGGTGTCCCTTGCTAATTTTTCCCAGCCTGAAATCATTCTCAACATTGGCACTGCTATCTCAACAATCTCTCATCCTACACCTAGAGAGAGAGGGCCAGCTTAGAGTAGTTCAGCTTTTGCAATTTCTTGGGTTTTAGCACGTCCACAGGCAATTTCCCCGCTACCAACACAGATATACGTGTACACATTTCCACTTGTACATTGGTACATTTTACAAACAATTATGAAAAATAAAATAAAAAATCATAAATACTTAAGAAATCATAGGTAAAATAGATCTTCTAGACCACGATCGAGTTGAATGTAATCACATTTTTCAGATTTACAAAATTACCTAAAATATCATTTATAATCAAAATTTGATAATGTAAGTGGAAAATAGCTACGGTCTTTTAAATAATATTGATAGGTCATCAATATTATTATTTAAATTAAGCAATACTCATTATTTCTTCTTTATAATCTTAACTGAACGTAAAACAATAATTTCACAAACTCACATATTAATTATTAATTGTTCATATGAATAATATTGATATTAATTATTATTCATTGTTGAATGTACTTTCGATTATTGTTATTGTTCAAACTTGCCTTACCAATCAACAATCAACTAATCACGATCATCTTTGGTTTGTGAAATTAGTTAATTATTACGAAATTTGTTGTGAGTTGCTAAAGTTGAACGTTCAATACTATTTACTGAAATTTCGGAGTGTTTAGTAAATTGCCCATTTGTGTTATTTGAAGTAGATTATTATTGTTTAGAGATCTGTTTAAAGGTTAATTTATGTACACATAAATATATTAAAATATATATTTATGAAATAACTCCTAACCTAAACTGACTTGAATCCTAACCCTTACATATAAGTAATCCAAGGTATATATACAGTACAAACATATAAAAGTAAAAATTAGATACTTAATTGAAAAGTAAAAACTTCAAGACGAAAAGTTAATTCAATTCAATTGTGGGGTCTATTATGGAACCCACAAGTTAGAGGACCCTCTCCAGCTTATCTGTTTTTAGAGCTGGGAGCCTGGAGAGAGATACTCCTTGGGAAGTTAAAAGCGTCAGTTTGATCCACCCCAAAGAGGAAAAATTTCAATCATACAAGCTCTTCACACTGACACAGTACGTGCAATGCTGTTTCTTCTTCTTCCTGACAAAACCTCTATACAGGTCATCTTTGTCAGGCACACGCGAACGCTTGTGCTTGTTAGTCTACATGGCAATTAAGGAGGCCTTCAGAAATCCGTATGGCCGCACGTCCTTCTTGGAGTAGCTTGGCAGCAGCGGTTGCTCTAGTGGTTGCGCCGCCATGGACAAAAAGACAAATTGCCGCCCCTTAAGAATATATATATATATATATATATATATTTTAAGCAGGTCTATGCATGTTCAAACAAGCTGAAGCAGCGCTCTGCTAATGCTGAAGTGCTAATGCTATTATGTTCAAAGAAGTATATGCATTCAAACAAGTTCAAGCATCGACCTTTTTAGAAATTCTGCGTTAATGTTTCAATCATAGTGTAAATATTTTTAGGTTTTAGACATAAATAACATAAATACACTGTAAACTTTTAGCGAACGAAAAAATCGATATGCGAAATTTTCTATTAATAGAGTATTTAACATCAATATTTGTCTCACACTTACATCCAAAATGGTGCCCCGGACAAATGTCTGGGTTGCCCGCCCCCAGAGCGGGCGCTGTCGGCAGTAAGCTTGGGCGAGTAGCTACCTCTTGAATGTGAATAAACTTTTTCGCCTCCATCTGGTCTAGAGTAATAATAATATATATTTCAAAAATGTACAAATAAACTTCTTTTTTTGGTACAACATATTATAGGCAATGGCTGCGGCCGTCTGCCAGAGTTCACTGATCATCGTAAAAATACAAAGCATATTCAAAAAACATTTTACAAAGAAAAAGAAAAAAGAAAAATACATAAATAAATAAATAAAAAGGTACATAATACAAATGAAGGTACAAAAAACTGAAAGTAATCTTCTATGCATTAATCAAAGAGAAAATAAGAGAAAGTAAAAAAAAAGAACTGATAATAACTATACTAAGAGGTAATCGAGTAAAAATCAGAGATCCAGTTATATCTTGCTTTCCAAGCATGGCGAGTGTAGCGGAGAAGGGGCCGAGGGTGGGTCCGGCCTGTTAGGAAGGATACAATTTCCTCTCTAGAAAGCGTACGCTTGGAGAAGTAAAGGAGAAGAAATTCAGTTAATAAGGGACACTCTCCCAAAAAGTGGTAAACTTCCTCACGAGAACCGCTATTACACAGGGAGCACTTTTCCAGCTCTAGTTCCCTGTCTAACCAGGGCCTATAATTTAGGTAAAGAAGCTCCCCTCTTAACTTGAAAAGCCACCGCATTTCCAGGAATGAAAGGTCGTCAGAAAAGGCTGAAGAAACGCGGTCCCTGCCCATAGATGTTATGTGGCTGTACAGAACAAAACGATCAGACATGGTTGCGCGTCTCACAGATTCCTGCAAGCGAGATTCCCTTATTCTCTCTCTGAGTAAGGCAAACTGAGTGGGCCAAATTTGTAAATTAAGCAGGGAGTCATTATAAGAACATGAGTTACATTGAAAAAGAGTAAGCCAATGTTTGAACCAATATATTTTTCTGTCAATTATTTTGAGGGCCAGTATCTTAGGGAGTCTGTGGGATGGAAGAGATAACACCTTGACACAGTATCTTAGATGGAGGTTAAGGGTATAAACTTCGAGTGGTTCCAAAGCACTCTCTAACGACAATATATAGTTGGGAGTCTGGATAGGTAACGCAAACAATTTTTTTATAAAAAATCTTTGAAGTTTCTCTAACACCTCATAAGCCTGAAACCCCCAAATCTGAGCCCCATAGCAGGCAATTGCTCGAGACACACTCTTAAAAACCTGATATTTAGCTGATAGGGGGACATTTTTATTGAGAATAAGATTATGCCAAACTCTATTTAATCCCTGTTTTGCCAGCGAGACTTTTTCCACAAGATGGGGTAAGAAGGTAAGACGGGGAGTTAACGTAACGCCAAGGTATTTAAATCTGTTTACAATTTCAATTTGCTGCCCGTTATAATCCCATTTCTCGGAAGAAGCGAGTCTGCCCCCTCTTCTGAAGATCATAATTTTTGATTTCGATAAATTAACCGAAAGGTTCCATTGATCGCAGTAAGCCTCCAAGATCCTTATATTCCTTTGAAGGGCAATTGGATTATCAGCTAATAGAACAATGTCGTCGGCATAAAGCAAAATCTTTATTTTCGTATTGCTAACAACTACTCCACCTTCCAAAAGCGATGGAAGATCATCCACAAATAACGAAAACAAAATAGGGCTGAGTAAACAACCTTGTCTCACGCCGGAACCAACCGTAAAGAATTCTGAAATCGTATCCGTACCACGAACTGAGGAGGCAGCAAAGAGGTATAACTTCCTTAGAATACCCACAAACTTAGAAGAGATGCCAAGGTTGAGTAGTTTTAAAAACAGAGAAGAATGATCCACCGTATCGAAAGCTGCCCTGAAATCAACGAAGAAGCAATACAATTTAGATTCCTTCTCCGACAGTTTAAGACTAATTAAGTTTGTTAGAACAAATAGATTATCGATTGCAGAGTAACCTCTCCTAAAACCCGCCTGAAATTCGCTCAATGAGTCATTCTGAATTACATATTGTACCAAGCGGCGGAGTAGTAGAGAGGAGAATAACTTTGCCAAGGAATCCAAACACGAAATTCCTCTATAATTTGCCACATCGTTAATATTACCATGCTTGTAAAGTGGAAAGATCATTGACTTACCAAACGATGGAGGAACCTCACCAAGTTCAAAGCAATAATTAAAGAAAGCTAAAAGTCGTTCCTTAAAAACTGAAGGGGCAAATTTATAGAACTCGTTTGGCACACGATCAGGGCCAGGGGCCTTATTGCGCTTAAGGTTAGATATTGTTAGAGAAAGCTCATCAAGGGTAAATGGAGAGTCCAGAATAGGAGAGGAGATGAAAGGCTCAGCATAGGAGGAAAGAGAAAGCAAAGGAGGGTTGAGAAGAGACTTAAAATGAGAGACCAGCTTGTCGATAGTTATATCACTGCCCAAAACAAAGTGCTTTCTACGAAATCGGTTTATTAAACTCCAAAATTGTTTGGAGTCCTTAACGGCTCCAAACATTTGACAGAATGAAGAAAAATATTCTTTTTTCTGGGCATCACACAACTTCACATAATCTTTTTTAGCAGTGAGTAGGCATCTTTTGCAATCCTTGAGTTGGTTTTTCTGAACAGGTTAAGACACCTGAATGATTTTCTCCTGGCTTGCAAACAACGATAATTGAACCAAGGGTTTTTCTGAAACTTTTTAATTATAGAAAAAGTAGGGGTCGAGGAAGGGCAAGATTTTTTAATACAGTCAGTAAGAGCATCTGCATAATCTTGAAGATTAGTAGGATAATACCTTATTGAACCAAGGGCCTGTTCAAGATTAGTGCAGTAAACATCTTTGTCGGAATCTTTCCACTTTAATTGAGGAATTAGAGGTAATAGATTACTATTAATATTATTTAACTGAAGTTTAATAGAAAGTGAAATAGGTAGGTGATCAGAGAAAGTCTCTTGTAGGACGGTAAAATGCTCCACAACGGGTAAACAGTCAAAAGATACACAACAGAGATCGTTTACCGAACAACCCACGGGAGCAACAAAGGTGAAGTCTCCTTCTCGATCACCAGCAAAACGACCATTCAAAATTACGAGATCGTTATCATAACAAAAATTTATGAACTTAGAACCATTATTATTCAAGAAGGCGTCTTTAGAGGTTCTTGAGAGAGAACAGTGAGGATTGTTGGATACTAAGTCGTCTGAAAGAAGCTGGGAGTTGCCTATCCGAACATTAAAATCCCCCATTAGGATAATTTTACCAGTAAAACCAGAATCGAAGGATTCGTAAAGCGTTGTGAAATCTTCGTCCCATTTATTAAGTTTAGATAAACAGGTAATAATGTGATGACCATATCATTTTGTCTTAAGAGAATACCCGGAAGCCCCGTCATTGTACAAAAATATGGATTACCCAGAGAGCGCTTCACACCACACAACTTGCCACCACTAGCTCTGCCAAATTTGGATACTCTGATAGCCGGTTCCCAACTTAAATAATATTCTGGAAAATAATGATTATAATAACTGAACGAATTTTCCATTACAAATGTTTCTAATAAGATAAAAATATCAAACTTTTTTAATAAATTCAAAAAAGCAATAGGATAGTTATCAATTTTGGATCTCAGGCCCGAAATATTGTAACTAATAATGGAAATAGAATTAAAAGTGGAAATTGAAGGTTTAGCAGAAAAACTCTTCTTACAGACGGCAAGATGATTTCAAGAAGATGAAGTGCGTGCTGGAGTGCTATATGAGGTCGGTTGCGAACTTCGTTGGCCAACAGAAGAGAAATAGTCCTTAGCTAGAGAATTCATTCGCAATGCCTCGATGAAGTCAGAAAGATCACTCTTCACCAAGTCCGTAAGTTTCCGCGTGCCATCCTCACCAGAGAAACGTAGACCTTCTTCGTCAGACCAATTAAATTTGCAATTTTCAACTATCAAATATCTCGAGCGAATCCTTACATTAAGATGAGAGTTACATCTCAAAATTTCCCTTCTTAGTAACAGTAATTTACCTCGGGTCTTCCTGCTAACCTCTGGCAAATCTTGGTGAATAACAAACCCTGTGCCTCTCAGAACCTTAGTAGAGCTCAGAACTTTATTCTTATCTTGAAGACAGGCGAAAGACACTAACAGAGGTCTATTTACCCCAGTGCCTTGACCCAGGGGAAAAACATTGAGATGATCCGAGAATAGCTCGACCTTCAAAACATCACGGCAAAATTCTCGAACTGTTGAGTTAAGGACACCGGGTAAGGTATAATTAATTCCTTTAAATATTAAATTGTTCCGTCGAGAGAATATTTCTAGGCCCTCTATCCTAGATCAGCCTTAACTTGTAGAATTTTTAAAGATTTTTTTTTCCGCCTGAAGAGAAGCATTTTGTTCTTTAAGAGAAGATACATCATTTTTAATAGACAAAACGTCCTCCTTAGTAGAAAGAGCTTTTCGTCTAACAGACCTGTCATCACTTCTTTAATCGAGAAAACTAGTGAGTTTTATTCATAACGAATTCCTCTGATAATGGCATTTTTTTAGATGTAGGGGTAGAGTCACCTGGAGAACTCCTTACACGCTTGAAACTCTGAGATGAAGATTCCGACATATAATGATAATGAAACAATAGTGTAATTTAAAATTTAAATAGGTATTAATTATATCTGTACTATAGTTGAGGGTAATTATCTCCAAATTATATTTGCAACTAAGTATAAATATTATCGCACTGTTTATATAGGCCAAAGCTTGTAAACAGCTGGGAAAAAGGATAGTTCAAAATAAAGTCTTTATTGTTGGCAGTATGTCTAATTTATTAGTTTAATAGCTTTATTTATTTTATTTATTTATTAGAAATAGTTTAATTTATTGAAAAAAAAACCTACTATTTATTATTAGTTTAAGGTATTATCTCCTTTTTATTAGGTTCGCGATATGTCAGATTGAAATAGATTAAATTATTGCAATAAATCTGACCTTGACCTACGACAAGACTGCCTTCTACCAGATATGTTTGTAATCACAATTCAAAATATTATTAAAACCGAAGTTATTTACTATATAGGATTATGACTCATTAAACATACGCAAGCACTGTGTCATATACTACGTCACGTACTTCGCCCGTTAGCACGTCATCTTCTGCGTAATTTTCATGCACAAGCAAGTTCCTAACTAATATCTACAGTTAAAAATCTTACACCTTATTTTCTCGAAATCCACTCGATGAAAATTCTTGATTTTTTGTGATATTAAACCAGACACTGCGTTTTTATAACTATCCAAATTTTGGTAACAATACACTCACATTTACCACCTTTTTTACAGAAAAAAACGAGACACGATGTTAATATTATGAACGCTCGATGTAAACTCCATCTGGTCTAGAGTATTTAATTACCATTCTTGTGATCCATCGAACACCCTTGCTCTGATAACTGCAATCTGATACATTTTGTAATAGCGCAGAAAGGTTCAAGTCTAATAAGAATTCCTATGGAGCCCTTGCCGGCAAGGCGATCTGAACCTGGAAAGGGCAAGGCCCTTAGTACCTGAATGCCGGAGTATCCAAACTTGAAAAACATTATTTTGGCTGTTAATTTCCAGAACTGTACCCAAGCATTCCAAACATTTTTCGAGTCTAAACACATTGATATAGTTCCGCAAGGTCATCCTGGAACTTTATCCCCAGCTTATTGTGGATAGTAACGTTAGCAACGTAGTAGCATGCGTTAAGTAATTTGGTCTTTTGTGACTGGATACGGTGGAAATTGAGACACTTGGTTGTTCCCTCTAGTTCCCCCAGACCTCTTAGGTCGTAGTAGTAGTAGTTAGAGATATCTTTTCTTTTGTATTGTAATTTTGCATAGTCTGTCTGGTAGTCTTGAAAGTTTCCCGAATTGTGTATTTAGTTCCGAGTCATTGAAGTCGGTTTTGGGGATTCTAAGTTAGTCCTTTGCCCGGCCTCTAATATATCCTGTGGGGGCGATTATAGAAAACATTTTCCTGGAAAAGTGATTCTTGAGCTATTATTTAAATATGATTATATTACTTTTATACTTTCGATGTTAATTATATTGCTGTAACTTCCGTTCCTTACAATGTTCATTTTTTACACAGTGGCTCTGCTGATAAAAAACAGAACCATGTGTGTTCGTTAACTTTCTATTGAAATACTACTGAATAGAGTCGTCTCCCATTTTTATAACGATAGATTTCGCAAAAAGCAGGAAATTGAATGAATTATTAAATGAAAAAAATCTCCTCTGTGACTAGTTTCAATTAGCATTTTTATGTTTGGTTATTGGTTAAAAAATTAAAATGAAACCACATATCAGTTTTCTATTAAGTCTCCTTACGTCTTTTCACCCCCACAAACAACCACAATTATTTATATATATATATAGAGAGAGAGAGAGGAGAGTCTGTAAGAAGCAGACTGCCAGAGATCTATATAGCACATACGTCAGAATTCGCTCCAATTTTAATTCAGTAATTTATTTTTAAAAAGATTTTACTATCAAATGCAAATATCGTAAATTATACAAGTATCACAAATGATCCGAATAGTTCTGTTTGAGTAATTAAATGGACTACGGGTGTAAAAAAAAGGTGTACTTTACTCTTTAAAAACGTAGATATCAAAGAAAAATATAACAGAGAAAAACTTATAGCCCATATTCCTTAAGATTTAATATGGCTGTCTGGAGCTTTGCCATTTTACTTTTTCCGGGTCACGACATTTAATTCAAAGTAATCATTAAATATACTTACATATAATTTTTTTTCCGACCTTTATAGATATTCTTCTTTTATTGATCGGCTTCAGATGAACACGAATTACAGCATCTTGGGAGATGAAAAAAAAATGATAAATGCAAAACTGTCACAACCACAAAAATTAGTCTGTTTTCCAGTTCGTACGGATCACTGATTATGCCGCCGTCTTGCTTTCATCCACAGCCACTTTTTAGAACTTTTTTTTTTGGTTGTGATAGTAGCAGCGAATTTTTTATCTTTTTTTATTTTAGCGGAGGAATATTAGCTGCGCGATTTTTCGTGTTAGATACCCGGACGATAATCAAAAAGAAAATTATTGTCAAAAATATTTTCCATGATAGATTTCTTATAACATATTCTAGGTATGTAACTGATTTTGCTCTGTGGAAGTCTGTGTTATTGTTTATCAAGAAATCTGATAATGGGTGAACGCTCTGAACCGGTCCAAGACCACAAAATGAGGCAGCCTTTCACAGAAAATTACTCTGATGCTTTGCAGCTCAACCACAACAGAAAATTATTAAGTCTGAATTTTCTATGTTATATCGTTTTTGAATTATGCGTAAAAAAAAAAGAAAACATGGTTTCCGAACTCAAAACAGTCTCTATGGAGAAAATTCAATTCGAAAATCTGCCACAATCGCAATATTTCTTCTTATAGCATAATCGGTTTTAAATTTATTTCTTATTAAATTAAATGTTTTTTTTCCAGAAGTACCAATGCTATTGGAAATATATCTCAGCTAAAATGGTGAACCCCCGCAAAACCCTAATCCTCTTTGTAAAGTAGCGGCCCCTTTAGGAACACAAAAAAAATGTGACGTTCCGGTTTCACCTGACTCTACTTAAAACATATTATTTTATTATGCATTAGTTCAGTAAGTGCAACATTTTCTTTAGTGTTGTATAGCGAATGGTTTGTACGTGTTTGTGTATGTGCATATGTACGTATGTGTTTGCGCCGGATGTATGTGTGTGTCAAAAATGAAAAATTGCAGGAACTTTAATCGCGGTATTCTGTTAGAATAAACGCTTTTTTCAATAACATTTCGGACAAAATATATCTTCAAGAGTGGGTTTAATTGAATAACTTTTTTGTTTCAGTTTTTCACAATTTTCTCGTAAATGGGTCCAATGATGTTCCTTTTTGTTTAAACGTAAACTATCTAGAAAAATAAATGCCTAACACTTTGATTGGAAACATTCTCCCAAGAAAATTGACTTCTGGAGGGCTCTGGGGATAATGTAATCTCCCTCAAAGTTGCTTCCCTCTGAAGGGTCAATTCAGTACCGCTTCTACCATCTACATAATATAAAATTCATACATTGAATGCATTCCTATAATCGACTAATCGTTTGAAACTATTGGTTAATCAGAAATGCGACTTTATACGATAAATTTCTGAGTTTTTCCATAATTTTCTCACGTTTCAAACGTCTCAAACGATTTTCTTCAAACTTAGAATGTAAACTGCACATATACAAACGTCTCACTTTTTACATATAACATTGCTCTGGAAAAATTGAATTTAGATGGGTACTTGAAAAGCTAAGATCAATTGCACAATCAAATTACTGTTACCCTATTGTTCCCCCTCAGAACCTCCCAAAAAATAAATTTTGCCGGGAAAATACTTCAAATAAAAGTGAAATGTATTTATATGTGTAGATAGTAAGTATACAAAATTTAAACAAAATCGTCGGAGCAGTTTTCGAGAAATTTTTAAGAAAATCTGAAAAGAAACTATTCACTATACTCCTATTTTTGGTTGTTGGATTTTGATCTGCGGTTTTTTGGTTTTAATATATTTTGTTCACAAAAACACACACACACATGTAATACGTACATACATATATATCTATAGATACATTTGCTAAAAACAATTTTTACGTACTCTGAAGATCTCAAAACTTGTATTTCCGGTGATCACTTAATTTCGAAAATTTGACGCGATCGCAGTACTTCCTGTTATTACTAGAAGTAACAGAAAAAAATTGCAAGTTTAAAGAAAATATGTGAAATAAAATTATGCTACTTGCAATAAATTGTCATGTAACCGTTTCACACAGGATTTATTTTTGCTTGGTTTGTATTTTACGTGAAACAAGCACAAATAATAACCATTAAAAGAAAATTCTTGAATAGAATTTGGATAAACATTAAACTGTATTTGTTAAAACTTTCAATAATTGTAATTTTTCATGGCATTGCGTAAATTAATTAATATATTCTTTCAAAATTCACGATCACTGTTGGACAAATACTTTGTTATCATACTTTGTAATATCAACTATAGAAAATATATGTAGATAACAAAACTTTTCGTATATTGTGAGGTGGTAGGTATACAATTTGATAAACATTTCCTCATGTCATAGATTTTTAAAAAGTCAACAAAATTTATTTGAAACAAACAATGACAGTAAGACAATTTTCCAATATTCCCAGTTTGACAGCTGATTGGTAGATAGAAATATGATATTGTCTGCAAATATATTACATCATTATTCGGATATGTAAAGTTGAATTTGAACTTCCATTTTAACTTTGAATTTTTTTAAATAAAGCCGATATGATAATACCGATTAATTTCACCCTGGATCAGAATTTTGGTTGATTTTTTTTTTTTTTTTTTTAAGGAGGTGAGATTTTTTTTTATTTAGTCATTGTGCCGAGATGAGACTTCTCAATCTACATCATCATTTCTAAGAAAGGTACGTTTTGCGAGAAAATCCTAGAATCTGTGAAGTAGTATCCAGGGCAGATCCTTCTCCTCCTCCAAAACCCAGTTAGAACCCAGGCTTCTAAACTTTCTCTAGTGAGGAAATTTGGGTTCAGTATCTTTGGTAGGAACAGGATGTCTGTGGAAGAGCTTAAGCTATTTCGCTTTATGATGACCATGTCCGATTTGTTTGGACTGCGAAGAATCTTAGATGGTTTGCACGCGGATCTCGATTTTTGTTCTAGATCCGGTTTTGTTGTTATTCTTTGAAGCAGCTGCTTGGGCCCAGTGGGGGGCTTCGAATAGTGTCGGGTTTGGTCCATCCTCACAGACGAATTATAATAATAATAAAAAGTTTTCTAAAAACTTTGATTTCAAACATTGCATTGGACTTTAATTATTGTAATGTTGAAGAAATCTTATATTGTTCTGAAGTGGCACTTTCGTGGAAAGTTTCTCAGTTTTTTACAGCTTTCCAGAACAAACTAAAATTTATTTTTTCTTGGAAAAAGTTTATAAATAAAAAATGATAGCTCTCTCTATATATATATTTACGTACATGTTTAGTTAATATTCTGAGTTTAAAGAAAATTAGTGCAGCCATCTTTAAGAAAATCGCGAAAAACTGAAATAAAAGAAGATTAAGTCTGAATCCAACCGGTTGATGAATGATTGATCCAACTGACTAAACCTTCTTCGTATCCCATATTGATACCTAAAGGGAATATTATGTTTTGTTCTAGAAATATTTTACATACAAACACAGATGAAGAACACATGTATTGTTTTCATGCTCAACACTTATTCCAATTAAAAATTCAATTTCGCAAATTTGACAAGATCGCGATATTTTCTCTTAGAGATTTAAAAGAAAAGAAAAAAAAAGAGTGGAAAAACTTGTCCTACTATCCCTTAATTCAATTTTCAACTTTCAATTTGACAAATTTAATTTAAACTTAAAATTGTTTTATTCCCAATAAATTTAATTACATACACAGTTCTGCCTGGATCTTTGAAATATCCCTTTAAAAAGAGGTCCTAGAAACCATCCATAACCTTCAGTTCCTGTAATTTTATGAAAAAACTTTTCTTTTTTTTGTATCAATAAAAATAAAACATAAGTGACAGAAAATAAATATATAAAGTTAAACATTATTTCTAGACTTGGAATTATTGATATAAACTTCCGGTCCCCTTGCGATAGTCGTACGTGATATGATTAATGGATATCCTGCGGTTTATTTCCTTAGATTTATGGTTTCATAGATGTATTTCATGCCTATATATACACAGACACACACACACACACACACACACACACACACACATAAAAATATGCCAGACAATCATACAAAAACGATATAGACCATCCATTGAACAAACTTCACTCTCAGGGGACCTCAAAACTTGAATTTATGGTGAATACCACGATTTCAAAATTTAATTCCAGCAGTGAGAGAAAGTGAACATTAGACCGGACAAAAGATATGAAAAAACAAAAATTGAGCCATGGAAGAAATGGTTGTCCGCTTATTGTTGTCATACAGCTTATTATAATAGAAGAAATTCAAGCTTTTTTTAGAGAAAGCATTTAGCATCTTTTCAGTATTTTTTGGTAATAGAATTTTTGCTACCTTTCTCAAAACACCAGAAATACATGTTATCAAATCCCCTAAAATACTATAAAGATTTTTTTTAGCAAATGGTTTTGTGTGTGTGTGTTTACGTATATCTGTCTGCCAGTCTGTTTCTTTTGTTCTAAATAAAATATCTCAAAAACGAAAAATCCCATATAGTACGAACTTAAATGCAGTGTTGCCAGGTGTAGGGGAAAATCCCTCAAGTAGGCATCATTTAAAGTACTAAAGGGATTGAGGGATTTTTCTTTGAAAATGTGGAAAACGTAGGGAATATTCACAGTACTTTAACTGCACAAATTAATTTTTTTAAATTCAATTTTTTTTTCTGCTTGGACATCCCTGTTTGATTATGAACACGAGTAAGTGGTATTACAACATAGTCACATGGAGAAGGTAATAGTCTGGTATTCCCCTTTTTAACTTCGTTACTTTGGAGAATCAGAGCATATTGGTCAATTGCCGTTTGTTCATGCATAAATTCTGGAGTTGTGGCAGCTCTCATTCGCATCAAATTGGATATGAAGAATTCAAGAAAGTAGTGTAGTGATTATCTAGTGACGGACCAAATGCTGAAATTGTTTGATGACAGTATATATAAACAAGATTCCCAGACCAAGTCTCCAGAGATTCTTAGCATTTTAGCAGCCGATGTGGAAGAAGAGGATGATATGGAAGAAGTTTATAGCTATGGAGACCATGTTGGTTACTAGGATGATCTTTATTAAGATAAACAATGTTTATAGTAAAATGTTATTTAAAAATCTATTCACATCATACCTAAGAATTTAAGTCAGTAGGGATTTTTGTGCTAAAAAAGGGGTTTTCAGAGAGTGCGAGACGACCTGGCAACACTGCTTAAATGTACTGTTAGTTATTTATCACTTGAACAAAATCCCACCAATCGGAACTGCCACATTTTCATGTGGTATTTCTTTCGAGTTTTCACTATTATAACTCAATATTACACACTTTTCAAATTACACGAATAGGTCGTTTATTTGAAATATTTTTCTCTAAAAATTGATTTTCTGAGAGTTGATATTATCTTTGTAATATTGAGTTTGATATTATCTATGTAATATTGAGTTTGATATTATCTATGTAATATTAAGTTACAATTAAATTATTGCTCCAATGATTTACTTTAAACTTGGAATGCTAACTCTTCTAGTTTACACAGATAATAAAACTTACACTATTATTTGAAGCATATGTGCTTCATTTGTTTCCGGTCAAGTTTATTTTAATTAAATAGTGGGGCATCTATGATTTACATATGAATCTGAACTGCAAGTTTTGTTGAAGCTTGACAGAGGCGCTGGCTGGCATTCAACGTAGTCACAATCAAGTAGTATAGTAAGTAAAGAACAAATAGTTATTTAAATGTTTATTTAATATTTAATGCTAGTGACGAATATATTTATTAAATATTCCAAGCATGAAGAAAATTTCTCATTTGTAATCTTAATAATTAATAAATAAGAGAAAGAGTCGTGTGTTTCTCACCAGATTTTTACTTTCTCCCTGTTCCTTTAAGAAAATTGTCAAATTTTTATCAACGAGTTACCACCGGAAATACACGTTTCTGAGGCCCCTTTGAGTCCCAAATATTGATGTTTGTGTAGTCAGTATAACTCAAAAACAGAAAATCGTAGAAAGTTCAAATTTGATGTTTACTTCATCTTCCACCAGAGTGCTATAGAGCTACAACTCTTGTTTGAAATGTTTTCCTATTAAAGGCTATTTCAATTTAAAATAAGACTTTGGATAATATTAATCCCAATAAAATATGTTGCCAAATTTCTAAGTATGCAAAAAAAAATGATTGACCGGAAGTGCGACTTTACTGAACAGTTTATTTTTCGTAGATTTCTACGATTCTCTTCATAAAGACATATGTGTTTCATTAAATTTTGTTATTAACAACATATACAGAGACTTATCATTTTTGTTTGAACATTTTTTTTACGACGAAATTCATTTAAAGGGATTTTGGGGGATAATGAAATTCCCACAAAGAACTCGTTTTATAAAGTTTAAATTCTCCCAAAGAAATAACACTGACAACAATTAAAAATGATAATTTTGAAGAGAATTAGTCAATTTATGAAAAACTGCAAATATAGTAAGAGAGATTCGTGTGAGTGTTTCATACAGATATTTTTAATCAGCGACATTTTCCATGATAGCCTACTTCTTTTTGAGGTCATCCACCGGTTTCGGGCATTCGCCTATCTTATAATATTTTTAATCTTTGACCAAAATTTTGCTATATATATATGTATATATATATCATGAAATAAAATAAAATAAGATATATTCTTGTCCCAATGTTTTATTGAAAAAGGTGTTTTTCTTGACTGAACAATAATGTTATTCCTAAATGAATTCAATGAATAATTTATAGAAGTCGCAAATGAAGAAATCTGACGTTGATAAAGTTGACCTCCCTACATTTTTAATGAAATTAAGTCTAGTCATTCCTTCAGGAGTTGAGAAAATCTTTTTCCATTTATTGACTTTCTTAATTTTGTTCATTAATTGACCTGGATCTTTTACAGTAATTTTTTGTTTCTTTTCTTTATATCTTCTTCCCATCCAAGAAACTGTATATAATGAGGAATATTAAAAAGATTCTCCCAGTCGATAACCCCTCTTGAAATAATAACACTATTGAATTATGTAGTTTAATTTTGATTTATTCTACAATATTAGGAACAGTTTAAATTTTATTTGTATTATGTAGTTTAATTTTGATTTATTCAGCAACATTAGGAACAGTTTAAAGTTACTTTCATGAAATTTTAATTAGTTTTTTTGCTTAAACTGTTGCAAATTATTTGCTGACTTATGTGTTGTATTAAAGAATTTGCCAACAGAAAGTTTTTTGCCACAGCACTATTTACTGTTTCTACCCATCAGAGAGATATTGGATTCGATTCCACGTCTAGAACTTGAATTTATAAATTTATAAATGTCTTATAGCATGTGTAGATCAAGATATCAGCGATGGACTTTAAGACTAATTTCAATATAGATATCAAGAATCCTCCTATAAAGTTCGACTAATGCCGGAAATAGACACACATATATAGAATTTTATCGGGGGTAGCATTGATATCTTTCTTGTCCCTGACCGGTTTCAGATTCTCATCCATCGTCAGAGTAGGACTATCAAGTATAGTGGACACATCCACATATTCACTAATGAACAGTATGTTATTTATGTTCCGGTATTGTTTTGATAATCTGTTTCAGGATATTTTACTGAATTTCTTTTTGCATAATATTTTAATAATTAATTATTAATTTTCTATAAATATTAGTTATTAATAAGAGACAGCTAAAAAAAGTCTGACTGGTGTGCAGAAGTTAGCTTGTGTACCTATTACGGAGAACTTTAGGAGCGCTCCGACTATGACGTTATAGACTGCTGAAGCTAGCTGCCTCCACATTATTGCTTCCACTAAAGCAAGGGATAGTGCATACAGACTAATGAACGATGGACAATGGACGCACACTAGTTCCTTTCCAGACACATAGACATAATAAATAAGGTCGATCTTTGTTCAACCTGACTGGGGACAAAATCTGTCCAAAGTATGGAAAGAATCTTGCATACATAAATAGCATACATAATGGTTTTTTCCGGAGAAATTTATAGGAGATTCAAAAAATTTTTAAGCCAGAAATAACAGAAATATCCAAACATAAAAAACAGAAGTATCCAATTTCAAATATTTCCTGCATTATTTTTGTTGCATTTATTATGATGCAGCCTGATATCAACAATATTTTAAACCAAAGAGAATTTAAACATTTCTATCGGATGATTCCATCATTTATTTATCGCATCAAGTTGAAATATATTTTAACTCAATTTCTCTTTTGATGCCAAAAACTTTGCATAAGCATTTTATCAGTTCACAGTAAAGCAGTAATTTTTCACTGAGCCAATTGTGCAGAAATTGTTTCAAAATATTTTCTATCTAGTAAGTTTTATATTACATAGTGAAGTTTAATTCTTTCAAGATTAATTTGGTTGAAAATAGCGATAGAGATATGTTATTGAATATATCGTACAATCACCTAAAAAAATGTGTTCTACTTGCATTACCTTTTGTAAAAGTTTTCTTTTCTCCTTTTTGTATACGGTTAATAATATTAAAGAAAATAACAAAATTAAGCAAATGTTATATTTTATTATTAATATTAATATTCAAGTGGCTCTGTATAGAACGCTGCGTAGGGTTCTGCGATTCCTAAAGCCGGCCCTGTAAATTAGATAAAAACCTGATTTTCCCCCATCCACTACAATTGCATTTAAGTTAGGGTAAAAAACACTTTAGCCCATGAAGGAGCAAAGCTTACCAGAGGCGATTTTTATTGAGGGGAGGGCGTGCTTACCGTGTTTACCGTTGGAAAAGAAACGCTGAACTATAGCAGCTTTACACTGCAGTGTGTACTAGCAGTGAGTGCAGTCAAACTAGGAAAGTTGCGCTGGTTAGACACCTGCATAGGATGAATGAAGAGAGAATTCCTCGAAAGGTTTATGGAAATCATCCAGGCGGCAGAAGACCAAGGGGGCGGTCAAGGTTGAGATGGCTGCAAGAAATGAAGGCAGACTTGCTGATAATAGTGTTAGGCATTTAAGAAGAATATTACAAGGTTATTAGATCGGGATGGTTGGGAAAATTTGTTAAAGGAGGCCAGAGTCCTACAAGGGCTGTAGAGCCATGAGAAGAAGTAGAAGAGGGGGCGTGTGATAAGAATGCCGCGTTGCCCACCGCTTTTCTAGTCTTCACTAAGGGCTGTTACTAACTGTAGATTCCAAGTTTCTTTCATGATGCTGGGTCAACACCGTCTTTGCCCTCATATGGAATCGAACTCTGAATTCTCGGAGCAAAGATGAAGACCTAGGCCTTAGACCAGGAGTGGCCAACCTTTTATAGTCCATTTTTTTTTTCCTTTCCTAGTAAGGATAAGATAATGCACGTGGCCAACTCTATTGTAAAGGATATTCCCTTGGATGATTTCGCGGCGATTTGATATAAATATAAGGCCAAATATGAAAGGTTATGGAGTCTACATCTAGTCACGCAGTTATACTGTCGGTCTACACATCTACTCTTCTACATTCAAAAAGTATTCTACTCTGTCATTTTTCTTGTTTATTTATCTATCCCAATTTTATATTTAGTTAGCTCGTTTTACGTGTAAATATCTAGTCATTAAAATTAATTGCCCTTAATCGCACTTAAATTTCTAATATCTTACTCACTTGAATTTTTCTATAAAATTTCTTAAAATTACGCCCCTTCAAAACCGTTCGTGCCAAGCTACAAGCATATATCATCCAACATCCACCCAGATGGACACTACATCTGCCTTTCTGGATTTTCCATGAAGTGACTCAAAACCGATAAACTCTGATTTTTCTCTGGGATTCAGTGCGCCACTTCTAACCATGCAGTGCACCACTTTTGGCGATGCGCCATCTCTGCATGAGACCATCGCGCAATGAATATAATATGGCTGCAACTAATTAATTTTGAGTAGAGTTCCAAGTAGAAGAAAATTGATCATTTTGAAACTGTATTAACTCCATTAAGGGAAAGACTGAGTAAGTGGTTCACAATATTATTTCTTTTTATGACTACACTATTAAAGCTCTGCTGCCCATCGACAAGTTGACACGATATTCCTGGATTTCTCTAAGGCTTTTGACAGAGTGGTTCACTGTCTACTCATACACAAACATCACTCTTACGGTATACATGGTTTGCTCCTAAATTGGTTCACTTCTTATCAGTAGGTAGATACCAAATTATAAAAATGAAATCGACATTTTCGAAAAAAATAGCTGTCACTTCGGGTGTCCCTCAAGGATCAGTGTTTGGCCCTTTCCTCTTCAAACGGTTTATAAATGACATTTCCTCCTGTTTTCAAAATGTTAATTTTGCTCTGTTTGCAGATGATTTAAAGATCTATTCTATCATAAGATCCATTCAGGATGCTGATATGCTACAGCATTCTCTGGATTGTCTTGTTGATTGGTGCAATTCTAATAAAATGCAACTCAACACTGATAAGTGTAAAATAGTATCTTTCACTCTCTGTCGCGATTCTCTCATCTATAACTATTCTATACATGACACTCCTCTTGGCAGACAAACTTCTATTAAAGACCTTAGTTATTAGGAACAACTAAAATTTCAACCTACTTACACTGCACATTGACTATTACTAAAGCGAACAAAATTTTAGGCTTTATTCAGAGAACAACCAAACAATTTAAGGATCCTCAGGTAATGGTCATTTTGTACAAAGTTCTGGTATGTTCTGTTTTAGGATATTGTTCTACAGTCTGGTCACCTTATCAGAAAACGTATATTGATGCTATTGAAGCCATACAAAGAAGATTTCTACGTCTTCTTTGGTATCGGGATCATGGAAACTACTGGACTTTTCAGACTACATCTATGAGACGAACACTGATTTGACTTTCATGTATAAACTCTTTCACAACCAAATTGACTGTTCCTATATTCTTAACTTACTGAATTTTCACGTGCCAAGGTTTGCTACTAGACAGAAAATACTATTCTCAAAAACTACTTACGAGACTGACTATTCCCAGACTAATGGAATCAACGAACGAACTGCAGTATAATATTCTCCATATTTCACCTGTAGAATTTAAGAATTACTTACTCAATTTTCACTAGGAAAGGAACTATGATTGATGGGTATATTACAAATTTTGTATTAAGCCTTGTATGTTTACCTTCAATTATCATTATTTTAACTACTTTTATACTTTTATATTATGCTTATAACAACTTAAGAAAATATTTTAGTTTTATAGTAACTTATATTTTAGTAATTACTTAATCATAATATTAATGTGTCAACTGTTTTTAGTGTATAGATATTTAATTTTATATTTGATAACCTTGTAACTGGCTATAAACCCGTTTTTATAAATATATAAATAAATACATGTTTTTTGTAATTTATTTTCGTAAAATACATGAGATGATGAAATGTATCAATATCCGAGAAGTAATTTATAATAAGTTATTTTGCTCACATAAGTGGTACACATATTTAAAAAATAAAAAAACCTTATATAGTGACTGCATGAGAAATAGTTTATAAATTTAAAAGAAAGCTATATAAAATTTTCTCACCACATTATTACAAACACATATCATTGAATTTAATTTTATCATAACAGTTTCAAAATTTTCATAAACTAAAATTGAATTTTAAAATAAAGTTTAATTTTATTAATATCATTTTACTAGAAACTTTAAACATATTTGCATTTTAAAATTTGCTGGGAAACACAAACTTCATTTTAACAAACATATAATATATTTTACACTTGTTTATTATTCAACAAACTTCACTTTTTATTTTTTTTGTGTGCGAAAACTTTACCTGTACACTTATTGTCAATGCTATTATAATTTATAAAATTTAACTAGAAAATAGAAAATGACTTCAATATAAGAGAATTTTCATTATATGAACAACAACTTATTGTTGAGTACCAAACTACTAGATGATAAACTAGACCATATATTTAATATTTAATTTCACGGCACCTGATTCCATTAAATTGAAATTTTCTTGCTGAATAATAGAATCTGTTTTAGAGATAAATTTCTAATATTCTTTGTCAAATTCATTCAAATTCTTTATATATTAATTTTATAAATTCAAAACATTATAGTCTTTTTATAACTGAATACTTTCAAATCTTGTGCTAAAAAATACCAAACCTCTTTTAACTTTTTCCCTTCCTTTCTCTCACTCCTTGTAAGAGAAAGTATTGGGATTGTGTCAAATTTCGAAATTGAGTTTCCACCGGTAACACTAGTTTCAAGGTGCACTAACATCCATTATCCTAGAAAAATATTAAAAAAAAAAAAAAGAAGTGTTATGCATTTATGTGGATATTATAAATAATTTAAAGAAAATCTTTACAACAAGAAAAATCAGAAAAGTATAAAATCTATTCCGTGAAGTCAAACTTCCGGTTGACAGGATTTTTGACCATAATCTAGGTATCAGATGCGACAGTGGTTCCAAAACAGGATATCAAGTTTGCGCTTTCAGAGAATTTAGCTTTTAAGATATTTTGTTCACACATGCTGTCCAATTGCAGGCACAAATACAAACCCTTCACCTAAAAATGGTATTCAAATCGTCAGGCCTTAAAATTACAATGGCATGTTTGTATGGCAATGACCAGAGGAGTTTTTAAAGAAAAAGAATTCTTTGTTGCTCTAGGTTTCGGGTACCATTGATGCGCTTCTTTAGGAGCTCTTTAAGGTAGGAGCTCCTTATAAATAGCTTCTAGACTAAAGTATATATAGCTCCTACCCTAAAAAGCTTCTGAAGAAGGGCACCAATGGTACCCAAAACGTAAAGCAACAAAGAATTCTTTTTCTTTAGAAACTCCTCTGGCCATTGCCGTACAAACATGACATTGTTATTTTTTTTGTCATACTTTGAAGACCTCATTACATTTATTGCCTCTTTGAAAACACATTTTGAAAATCTAACATACTCAAAATATATTCTCTTTAGTAGTGCAAAAAAGTTAAAATAAAAAAAAAAAGGTTGAATCATTTTTAAGAAAATATATTCAGAAAACTTGAGTTGCGCTGATTTTCTTCAAATTTGGAATTTTCAAGCAATTTTTTTCAGTTTCTTTTAATATTATACAGATTTTAGAGCAGTACATTGTACTGAACTAGCTAGTTCCAGTGTAGAATTACCTATTAAAAAGATTTCAATATCTAGTTCAGATTGATTGGAAAAATATCTAGTCATGAGCTGCCTATATTTTTCCGATTCTGAATCATGCTATTTAGGTTAAAATAAAATAAAAAACACAAGCCCTTCTATAAAAATCAACTTTTTCATAATAATAGCATCGTATTTTCCATACAAATATTTCATAAAACTCAAATTTTAGAATATAACATGCAATCCATCCATTTACAGCTTAATTTATTATATCATTATACAAACAAACTCACTGGCAATTAAAAATTTCGTTAAATTTCGTGTGATTAGGAATATGCGTAACTTAAATACGGATAATCGCAGGAAGTTGAAATTTTATATTTTGTTTTGATGCTCTCAAGAGACACGACAGTAAGATTTTTAATCAAGATCAGTCAACCAGAAGTATCGTGCTAATCAATGGATTGTTTCAGATTTTTTTTTGCGATTTTCTCTCTACGGATTTTCTTTAAACTGCGCATCTACATTATGACTTTACAAGTAAATCTATCACTTTTATTTGAAATTAATACCGGAAATTTTCTTTAATAACCGGCTGTTTCTAAGTTTTCTACGCTTTTCTATATAATATAAAACTCTCATGTAACAGCTCCCTGTGATATGTCACTTACCAACTAGCTCTGAGAGGAGGCAATCTAAGGAGAGTTAATGATAGTAAGAGCTAACCAAGCCGCCTACTTAAAAAAAGGTGCCTGACCGACAATTTACTCTCATTCAAACGCCATTCGTACAGCCATCAAAGGTCAACGACCATCGTTCTCACACCGTCACTCTGCCGGTCAGCCTGTCATTCTCTTCTCATGCTACTATACTCACACTTTAAATTTTACAGTATAAGGTACTTACATTGCTTAACATTTTCATTCAATATAAACAGTGTTCAGCAAGTCTAACTTATCTCAACTTAAGTGTTTTTTCTTCTATAAAACTTTTTAAAAGATTCAGTACAATCAGATTTTTTTCAACTTGATATATATTAAGTACACGTACAAAAATCGTCCACTTTTGTTTGATACATTTTTCCGAGCTCTTTAAGTTAGATGCAGATATAGTCTTTAAGGCCTATGCAGATATAGTGGCCTTTAAAAGGGACAGCAGACTAGCGTACATCATTGATCCGACGGTGCGTTATGAAAATAACGATCCACAGCCGGGGGATAACGTCGACACAGAAAAGCGTGCCATTTATAGCAAATGTATTACATATCTCTCCGAGAAGTATAGAGATATGTTTGGGGAACGGGACTATAAAGTGCGTGGTCTATGGTTCGGTGCTCGGGGGACTATTCCAAAGAAAACGGTGGAATTCTGGGACGAGGTCGGTATAGACCCGAATATATTGCCGAGGCTAACGGAGGAGATTATTATAGACTCTCTAGCCATCATTAACCACCACATCTACAGTTAGACTTTGCGCACACACGTCTGTTGTCGAAAAGTGGAAAACAATAACAAAACCAAATTATCTGTTTCATGATTTAATCTGTGTAATAATGTATTGTTTCCTCTTTCTTTGTTTATGTCAGTTCGATTGATTGGTAAGCTATGTGTTAGCAACTTGACATTGTCGAGCAGCCCCACTGACAATTCTTTACGAATAAAGTGTTTCTCTCTCTCTCTCTTCCAAGTTCAAATAAAGTTGCAAGTTAATTGTAATATATAGTAGCGGCTGAAGACTTCCTCCAGTGCAGTTTAAAAGTTCAACATTTTTCCTTCAGCTTTTCTTTTGAATATGTAAGTTACTTACAAGAAAAACTCCTCCAGTAATAAATTTTACTTATTGAATAATATTTTTTTATAAATTTTAAATTTAAATTGTTAATTTTATCACCATTTATTGTAACGTATTTATTAAAAACTTATTAATTGTATTATTTTATTTAGCAATTAAAAAATTTAATATTTTTTATAATTTGCTAAGTTATTTCTGTCAAATTTTTGAAATTAAGTTTTCACCTGGATTTAAATATGTTTTGAAATAAAGAAAAAAATGTAACAATAGCGATCTAACGCACAATTCCAGTTTTGTGGGTCCTTTGAAAATATATATATATATATATATATATTTAGTACTTGATCTCTTTCTACCAATCTCCTCTTGCTCATTCTTTCTTGTGGTATGTATGAGGTCTGCATGTGCCTGAATTGTGAACAAAATATTTCAAAAACGTATAAGCGCAGAAAGATTAAATTTGTTACTCCATTAAGTAAAAATACTTCATCGACGTGGCTGACCCGAAGGTTTAGAAGGAAAAGTGCAATTTTATTGATTTTTTTTTTTTTATATTCAATTTTCGCGATTTTCATGCGCTTCGATGATATTCTTAAAAACTTTGTATATATTATTCACAGACGTAGGTAAATATCTGCAAATTTTATTGATAAAAATTAAAACATAGTTATCTCTATAGTGCTATCTCTATTAATTACGAGTTATAACACCTATATTAATTATTAAGTTATATTAAATACATTGCTAGAATTCCAGTTTTGCAGGGAATTGTTCGTCTTTACATACAACAAACAACACCTCCATAAAAAATGATGATTACTTAATGTTCGAAGTTTTCACAAACATGTACATATTTAAATTATAAAAGAAAAAACATATATATATATTGTGTGTGTGTGTGTGTGTGTGTGTGTTGTATATATATTCTCATCACGTGACTGCTCTGTTTATAAAAATTTATGAAAGCTGTCATTACCTTAGAACACGTTCAAGGTTGCATTTCCGATACCAATAACACGTTATTTTAGAATGCAAGTTCATTTTCCTCTTATTGCTATAAAACAGGAAGTACTTTAGAAATTGAGTATTCACAGGAAATACATGTTTTATGGGTCCTTTGAATAAAATACATATATTTTTAGCACTTGATCTCTCTCTACCAATCTCCTCTTGCTCACTCTTTCTTGTCGTATGTATGAGGTTTTCCCCAAATGCATGTTGACAAAATATCCTAAACAATAAAAAATTCCAGAAACTCAAACTTATATTCCATTTGAGACTAGAAATGAGATTCGCCACGAATAAAAATCTGTCAAAATCGTTGGTAATTTTTTTTTTGTCCCGTCTTTTCTATTTTCTCAAAAACTCCTTCTAAATTTACTAATCTATTAACTTTTATTTTAATAATTTTTCTGTAAAAATGAATTTCAGCGTGTGTTCTGTGGAGAATACAATGGGCACCCAAAAATTCCCTATCAGAGTAGTCTAAGTTCCCTACAACCTGGTGGGGATTAAGTGGTACTAAACATTAAAAAACTAAAACATGAAATAAAAAATGCTGTCTTTAAAGAAAATTTTTCAATTAAAGGGGAAAAACAACATGCATAAGTTTGTTGAAAAATTAGGTGAAAAGCTGGTAATAAAATCAGTGATGTGAAGAGCAAGCGGGCTTTAGAGAGGGTTATTCCACGGCCGACAATATTTTCATTTTAAATAGTGCAATTGAATTAAAATTGAATGCAGGTTTGAGCAAAGTTTATTGTTTTTTTATAGATTTGAAGTCAGCGTTTGATTCGGTAGACAGACGGGCTCTGTATTTTAAATTATTCCAGTTGGGACTTTCAACTAAATTTGTTAGAGCAATCAGTACTTTGTATACCGATACTAGGCTATCTGTTTGGACAAGAGAAGGTTGTTCAGAATCTTTTGACACACTGTCTGGGGTTCAGCAAGGATGTAATCTTAGCCCGCCCCTTTTTATCCTTTTCATAAACGACCTTAAAGACATCCTGGGCGGAGGAATATGGTTGAACAATTACAACCTGAAACTTGTTCTCTACGCTGATGACGTGGTGTTTTTTGCGGAGGAACCTTCTGCTCTTCAGGATATGATAGACAAATTGGAACACTACGTAGAAAATTGGGGCTTATCAGTGAATTTAGAGAAGTCAAAAGTCATGGTGTTTAGGAAAAAGGGCGGGAGGCTGAAAAAATCAGAAAAGTGGAAGTTTAGGGATCAATGTGTGGAAATAGTCAGTTCTTACAGATATCTAGGGGTTAGGCTGTCCCCCTCATTGAATTTTAGTTCCCACTGGAATGATAGCGCCAGGCAAGCTCTAATTGGTCTACTCTCATCGCAAACTCGCAGGTCCCGCTGGCAGCAAAATTTCAGGTGTTCAGAGCCGTGACACGTTCTGTCCTCTCATACGCTACTCAGGTCTGGGGTTACAAATATGTTGAGCAGTTAGAAAAAGTGCAAAGATCTTTTATTAAAAAAATATTTAATCTTCCCAGAAATACGCCCAATTACATGGTATATATTGAGTCTAAGTGTCTACCACTGCATTTATTTACTTTTCGTACTCATTATAATTACATTCTTAAAACTCTAGACCAACAAGATTCCCGTCTTACGAAAGTAGTTTGTAAGGAGGTAATCCGAAAGAAAATCTCTTGGTTTAATGAATGGCATTCTTGGGCAAATAAAGTTGGCTGCACATTAAATTTCAGTCTTGATTCTCTGGATTCTTCGAAGGCTCAATTAATACAATTGGAACAGCGTTTAGTTGATTACTATGGGTCTGAATTTAGAGATAAAGCTTTTAACAGTGTTTATCACAGAGCGTATTCCCAACTTGCGCTAGATGTGGACTATGTCAACAGTGGAATGGACTCTTATGATGTAGGCCTAATTATGAAGATTAGAGGAGAATTATTAAATCTAAACTACAAGCCCTATATCAAGGATAAAATCTACACTTGCTCTCTGTGTAACCTGCATGAGGATGAGAGTACTTTCCATTTTCTTGGTCGATGTTTAGTATTTTGTAATATTAGAAAAACTTTACTAGGTAAGGAATTGTTGTCAGTAGCGGAAATGTTAGATTTTTTAAATGGAGCTAATTGGTCAAATTTACTAAGATTTACTAAAAATGCCTTAAGTTATAGAAAATTTTTGGTGGAGAATTTTAATTTTTGAAAAGGCAGTAATACAGTGTGCCATTTTTCTTTTTCTTTTCCCGATTGCTTTTTAATATTTTTCATTTTTTATCTGACAAGTATTGTACTATTTTTTCAATAATGTTTTATTTTATTCTTGCTGAAACGCTGGTGTTATTTTTGTTTCTTCTCAAGAAATGATTGGGTGAAATGTTAGTTAAAATTTTAAATTTGGTATTTAATTCATTGTATAAGCTTTGATTTTGGTTATTATAATTATGTTTAAGTTTCCATTTTTTTGTTTTTTACATTTTAAAATATTAATTTACTTATTTTAACTTTTTGTTTTTGTTTACTTAAATACAGAACTGAGGTCTTAAGGTGTAAATGATATAGTACTCCTGACAGACGGCTCTTAGCTATGTCAGTATTATGTACTTTTGTTTTTTGTTTTTTGTTTATTTTTGTATGCTTCTTAAAATAAAAGTACTTTTCTATCTATCTAT